>JBAFWW010038141.1:9041-27370 GCA_036873685.1 Agapornis canus | reverse complement strand
GCCACAGCTTCTCTGGGCAACCTGTGCCAGGGCCTCAGCACCCTCACAGGGAAGATCTTCTGCCTAAGAGCTCATCTCAAATCTCCTTTCTCTCAGATTAAAGCCATTCCCCCTTGTCCTGTTCCTACAGGCCCTTGTCCAAAGCCCCTCTCCAGGTTTCTTGCCAGCCCCTTAGGCACTGGCAGCTGCTCTAAGGTCTCCCCAGAGCCTTCTCTTCTCCGGGCTGAACAAAGCATGGCTAATTTGTATGGCATTCCTGCCTTGGGTAAACACTGTTTCTGCTCCTTGCTTTAAAGTGTTTTTCAGAAATTATTGCATTATTGGAGTCTCTGTCCTTGAGGATATTCAAAACCCAAGTGGACAGAGCCCTGGACAACCTGCTCAGGCTTTAGGCAGGAGGTGGGAGATGCAATGGTAGGGGTCCTGCTGGAAAGCAAGGGGTGGGAGGTCCTGTCCAAGGCCAGGTTTTGGCAGAGATTTACAGAGGACTATTCAGTCTCTGCAAAGCTTTTTAGTGCTGCACAGGCACTTCAGCAATCTGGAGTAGCTGCTCTTTGCATCAGTGTCATCTACCCGTGGTGAAACCTCTGTGATACTTGGCATACCCAGGGCCTCAAAGGCTAACATCCCTGTGTTCCTTTACAGCTTCACTGAGTCTCACTCAGAAGTAAATTAGATGTTTCTTGACTCTCCGTGGTTACAAAAAATATAAAGTGGTGATTTGTGGCAAATCTGACCAGGAGCTGGGTCTGGCTGTAATAGCGCAGGAAATACGGCTGGTACATGGGATTCATCAGCCTTCAGCTTTGCAGGCTTTTTGTTTTGTTCTCATTTTGCACTTGGCCAGTTCCCCTCAGCTGGAATGCAGCAATTGATTTTTTGTTTGCAGATACTAAAGTGAGCCTAGTTGGCAGGTCCCTCTGCACTGCAGACAGGTAGAAACCTCTCAGCCCTCGTGGAGGAGCGCTGTGAAGATGCTCACCTCATGGTCTAGGGATTATATTATCTGTTTGAAATGAAGACACAGGTTTCTGACAATAATCTGGAAAACACTGGGGGTTTTACTTGTTGGATGATGTGTGTAAACATTTCCTCAAGTTTTGCAGGTTACCTGCAGGCACAAGAATCTCTAGTGTCTCCTGACTTCATCCAGGGGCTGCCACTTCATCTGTATTGCCTCTGGGTTAGTCATAGGCAGGAGATGTACTCCTTAACTCCAAGGGCTGCCTTATGGAGTGATGTGATCTATAAGAACCTTAGCAGAGGGGTGCAAAATGGTGTTATTTGATAAGACACCTGAAGAAGCAGGATACAGTTCCAGATAGTTCCTTTCTGTCAGCAGGTCCTGCTGTTGTCACACTGGATGTGCAGAGAGCTCCTTTAAAATAACTTGTTGCTCTGTGTTAATATAAAACCCAAGCAAGAATAGTAATCACATCCAGGATCATGAGTTGTAAAGAAAATGAGATATAGAAGTAATTTGATAAGACTTTCCTGTAACTGGGGATAAATAAGATACTTGATTATGAGTACTTGAGTTCTTTATTTTTGCATCTGAAAACCTGCAGCTAGTGGTCAGAGCCTCTACTTGCTATCTGGATGAAAACATTTCTTGTTAATAATGTCAAAGTAAAGAGCAGAAAGAAGATACAGCAAATAGGAAACAGGAGCAAACACAAATAGATCTGTATATTTGAAGCAGGCTATTACTAAAATGGAAGTCAAAAGTGGAAAGCTTTAATATTGGAGATGGGCTCAAGCCTTAATGTCTGGCATAGGATTTCAGGATCTCTTGAATTGCTGGATTTTTATGAGAAAAGAATTGTTAATTTAGATGTTGATTGAAAATGCTCCACAATTGGAAAAATGAGGGCATTTGCTATCAAGGTTGTTTAAGCCAATTGCATTATATTTACTAAATTGAAGGATTTTTGGGGCATAATGACAATTCAGTTGAATTCGAAAAGGCAGTAATATTACATCTCAATCTGCAGGTCATCGTGGGTGGCTGGATGATGAAGTCTCATTCGCTTTCAGTGCGAACAAGACATTTACAGACTTTCAGATCTGACTTAAAATATCACTGACAATAAAAAAGTCACATTCTTTCAATATAATAAACTCAGTGATTCATAAGTCTCTCTCCTCTTTAGAATGGGGTAAGGTACCTCAGCTGAAAGTATTTCATGTGTTCTGACCTAGAAAATCTGGTTTTCACTGTGTAACAATGGGTAAGGAACCTTGCTTAAGGGTATAAGGCACAGTTTTAAGAGGTGATAGGGCCACATTTGGAAAACCAGAGCATCTCAGTGGGCACCTGTAAGCTGACATTCATCAGGGTGTACACCCCTCCATCAGAAATCAGTCTGTGAGACACCCAACATGTAACATAACCCACAAGAAGATGCTAAATTATTAGCTCTGCTGCTAGATGAAAGGCCCGTGCTGGATCGTGCTAAAATTGCTTGCTTCTGTGCTGTAATGGCTAAACTAGAGCAGAGCAAAAGCAGCAGCCTGGGCTATTGCTTTGGAAAGTGGCTTCCATGTAGCTCAGAGGAAAAGTAAAACAGCAAATAGTTTTAATTAGCAATATTTTCATGTCTCACCCTCACTGTCCATGAGGAACTCTGCAGAGATGGTGCTCTTCCCTCTGCACTGATTGTAAAGGCACACAAGCAGTTGATCACACTGGGTTTTGCAGCCAGCCATGGCAGTGGGATTCAAACCTCCTCATGCTCTCTTTGATGCACCATACAATGGACAGAAACATCCCTTTTTTTCTGGGCAAAATGGACTTGGGGATCCATTTTAAACACCCTCTCCTGTCTGGCCCATAGGACCTCTGTAACAGAGTCATACCTGGGCACAATTCTTGTAAGTGCACTAATTTCTCTTATTTCCCTCATTCCACTCCTCTTGCTCCTCAGGGAATAACTCCAAGTGCTGCACATATTATTTCTTAAATTCTATGCAGAAAGCAGGAACTTAACATCTCCTGGAGCAATGTCTCAATGTATAATAAGGTACCAAGGGAGCATGACTTCCGAAATCCCTCTATCTAATCTTATCACACAGGCAGAACTTGTTTTTAGGATATGATCAGATCAACAAGATAAATTTTTCATTAATTTTGGATTTGATAGATGCTTCAGTTTTTACAGTTCCTGAGAACAGACCATGTAAGATCTGAGGGAGTTGGTGATGCTGAGGGATACAGTGGTTATTGCCCCCAACCTCCTGAAGCAGCCAGGATTGCAGTGGAGGGACAGGCTCATCAGGAGGTGGAAATGTGATGGCAAATGGCTAATGAAAGAGGCTTATCTGCTTGATAATCACTGAAAAACTCCTGTTGCAACTGCTAAAGACTCACAAAACCTTTGCTCATCAGTTCCAAGGACCAAGTGCTTTGGGGGGCATTGGTGGGAACACCCATTGGTGGGCAAATCTACTTACACCAGCTCATTGCTTCTCAAACTCATGTAAGTTGGGCAGGTTTAGCCCTGAGGAGGATCTCTGCAGTGCAGCTGATGAGCCTCTGGCACATAAAACCAAGCAGCAATCACTTTGGTAGCATCACAAGCAAACTCCTTTGTGCAGAGAGGGTCATCTCCTAAAGCTCTGGACCTCAGAGCTTAACTCAAAATTCAGTGTGTTAAGCTCAGGAAACTGTTTTTTTCCCTGGAGTCACTCGCCCCTGCCTGTGTTTGCTAGCCTGTCTGCATTTCACTGAGCCCCTGCTGTCCCAAAGTGTTCTTGTGCTTATTAGTTTTCCTTGCATCAAAAGATTTCAGCACAGACAGTGTGGTTTTAATGCTAGCCATATGCATCTTTCTTGCCCATCTGTTTTTTAGTTGTATCTGAAATACTTCAGAGCAAAAATCTTATCCTAATAAAATTAGACATGATAGTCCCTAGGAACAGAGAAGAATGGGGCACCTGCTCTCCATGTATTGTACCAAATTGCCCGTGAAGTGGCTAATAAGAAATTATAGCAAGTATGTGTGTGTTTATACATTTAGTTTATTCATAACCTCTTCTAGCAGTGTTACAGAGCATTACAGTGTGAATGGTGTGGTGTTGCCTGTTGAAAAGCAAATCGTCCTAGGCCTAAGCCCTTTGGCTGTACATCTCAACTGCACCATGTATGTTGGGCCGTCAGGTTGTTAAGCTACCACAGATGGCACAGGATGTTAAAAGGCATCATTTTTAGGTCATCAGAAACGATACCATAAAAAGGAACAACTGTTAGTGCTGACACTGCACACACCAAAACTAGAAGCTTCTACCACTCCATGCTCTGACATGGCACAGATTTCTGTGCCAAACATTTGTCATGGCCAGAAGACACAACACAAGCATTTGCCCATTTTCTGGGAGGCAGAGGACGGATTTGCTACCCTGCCTTGTTCCCATGAAATATGCAGGGAGCATTTATTCTTTTTTCCAATCTGTCTTTTTACCAGAAAACATTGGTTTCTGGGGAAAAATAGATGTTTCCTGTCTGCAGACTTGATTTTTCCCCCCTCTCTTGGTCTTGAATGTAAGTATTGCCTCTTGAATTTTGCTTAAAGCCTACAGAGATCAATACATTGCTGTAATGTGTTGTAAACCAATTTCAGACTAACAACAAAATGTAAAACATGGTTTTCTTTCTACTGTGAAGTCCACCTTAGCCTTGGCCATAGCCTCCCACATAGGAAGGCCTGCTCCATTCCCTTTCAGTCCTCACTGAAAAGCATTTAACTGCTTCTCTTTGCTGTTTGGGCACTTTTTCCTACTGCATTGGCCAAGGCTTCCTTTATCTTTGGTTTATTTTTGTGCACATGTGGACTTGTGTATGAAATAAGTAGTTCTCAGAAGGACTGGCAAGCAGGGAAGGCGTCTCAGAATAATGAAAGTCATAAAAACAACTCCTGTCCCAAACCCCAGCCATTATTTCCTTGCAAGACATACTGAAAATGCAAAATAAACTGATTGGCTGAGCATTCAGTCTGGATTTCATGATTTTATGTTTGGCTTTTATATGCATGTTTTATATATAATAATAATACAATATAATATAATATAATATAATATAATATAATATATCCCTTTTCCACTTTCATAACACCCAACAAAGAAATCAGTTCACAATCCACTTCTGTTTTGGTTTTGCCTATTTCCAGTCCAGTCAAACTCAGCAGCAAAACATCTGGCAGCTCAGATGCAAGTGTGATCACAGCCTGATGTGCTCCATTTAGGGAATTTCAGACCTACCACACTGAATTTGAGGTGGTAACTAAAGCTCGTGTGGAGATGTTGCCCCTGGCTGACCAAAGATAGACACTGCCAAAATGGAACTTGGACAAACAAGTTGGTTTCTTTCTTTCATTTCACATTTAGTCAAAAGTATTAACTAGCACGTTTTCAAAGTGAATTGTTACAAAATCCCATAGCCATTGAGGCTTTTTGACCAAAGTAAAGGCTCGGATTCTCAGGCTGGGTTCTTGTTCAAAATAATGCCATGGGACAAGCTGGTGAGTTCTGTATTAGCTATTCATGGGAGGCAAATGATCCAAACCTCTATGGATAGACAAAAAGAAGCAGGTGGTGTCAGGGTTTCCTGTTAGTTGTCAACAATATGAGTAATTTCTATCAACTATTAAGATGCTTTTCACTCCTCTCAGCAGGAAAAGGGCACAGTTCTTCAAAATGTACACTTGGCTCAGCAACTCCTGGATTCAAGTTAAACATAAAACATAGCTTAGAGTACTGAAAAGATCTCAATGAAATCCACATGTGCTTTCAAAGTCATGGCTTGGGTTCTTGGCCTGTCAAAATAGCACATTTCTTAAATAGCACATTTACACAAAAGGCTACTCTTGGTTAACATTGGTTGTGGTCAAAGTCTTCTTCATGGGAAAATGGCTGTCCAAAATGATGCATGGCTTTGCATGACTACTGATACAGTGTGGTGGTTGTTATTTCTGCAGAAGCATGCCCATGTCTGTGCTGCCTTGACCCTAAATCCTTCTCTGCAGAGCAGTGACTCAGTAGTGTTCCCATGGCAGGTGCCCAGCTGATGGAGCTGGGGTGCCACATGCCTATATGGTGTGGCTACAAACTTAGATGGGCTTCTTCAGGACCAGACATACCTTCTGTATTTCTAACATGAAATTCTTTCCTGAAGTCCCAGCAGGCAAGTTGATATTCAAATACAATGGTTAGGGCACTTGGCAACATCAGGTAGCAAGCTGAGAGATGAGTCAGTCTTGCAAGAAGTTGAAGTTAGAGCCAGTTTTGGTCATCTGAAAGCCCCCAGCAATCCCAGAGCAGAACTTATTCCCCACTCACTGTGGAAGCACACATCCCTTGCACAGATGCACACAAGAAGATGGGAATCCTGACACCTAATTCATTGTGTATGTGATCACATACACAAGTTAAAATTGCTTTCTTGCACTGTGCCTATTTTCATTTGGCTGCTGTACAGATGCTTTAGATACATTTGCTACCTCAGCTCTTCCTTAAGTGGTGAATCACACTGACACTGTGCTGAGTACTAACAAAGAGTTGTCTGTATTAGGCAAAAGAGGGTAGAGGACATCAATGCTTTTACAGCTTAAAAATCCTGGAGAATTAAAATTCCAATCATAAGAGCAAGAGTTGGAGGAAGGGAACTACCTGCATGTCTAGACACTGCATTGAGAACGCAAGCAGGACAAAGAAAAAGATGTCAGTTTAGGGAGCAATAAAAACAAGCATTATGTTCTTGGACAGTATCATCCTTACCACTAACACTGGTGCACACAGCTGGGTAGCACATTCTAACCATAAACCAAAAAGCAGAGCACCTGGACTGGTGTCAGGACCCCAGACTGGCATTTCTACTCTGTATATCTTTAACCAAAGCCTTTAATACCTCTTCTTTCCTTTTGCAAAGAGCTGTGAGATAAGTAAATAACAGCTGTGATGTAGCATTAGCCTGAGTTTCAGCAGCCCAAGCCCCATAGATCTCATCACCATCAGTGAAGAAAGTGAACACTTACATTCTCTGAAAGCAAACACTTCACCTACTTCATCTTTTAGTATTTTGCTTCTTATAGGCCTCTAAACCTCACTATTGACCTGAACTGGCACTGGAGTGGTGGATTGCACCATGATCATCTAAATAGGGGGTAAAAAAGAAATAATTACTCCTCCCAGAGTCAACAGAAAACTCCAATTTTAGTTGTCATTTTTTATTTGTATTCCATAAATTACAAATGAGTCTAGTGATGCCCAGGGATTCCTTGTGCCTTTCCTTTGTTCTGTGGTTTAGCAAAGTCTGCCTCTTCCTGGCTAATTGCCACAGACCACCAATCTGGAACAAATCTCTGCTAAGGCTGAAGCAAAGTGAAGAAATTGGATACCATTAAGAGTGGGAGGGAGGGATCTACTACCCACTGTGGTTGCTGTGGCTGCTGGTGGTGATGGTCTCCTAAGTAACAGCAACACCAGCCCCAGCACTGCTACACGTGGACCACTTCCATGCACTGAGCCAGCCAACAGCCCCTGGACATGGCTTTGCATTAACCTGTTGGATAGTCTCCTTTGCTTTGTTGGTTATTTCCCAGTGGATGCAAGCCTGTGATGCTCAGGAGCCTGGGAAGTTTTTGGTAACAGATCCCACTGGGATCACCATCAACACTGAGAGCTCATGCCTCTAGCAATACAGACACAGTCCTGATTCCTCCTGTGCTGATTTGTACAGTAACGTGTAGCTCTGTAAGCAACTCTGCCCAGTAAGTAAAATGAAAGGCTGCAAAGTTACAGTTCATCTGCAGACTGCAAATCACACATTTCACAGCCAAAGCCATTCTTACAGCTGAACAGATGGGCGATGGCTCCTACTACTGGCAATACAGATAACATGAAAAGCTTGTGCCAAGAGATGTTTGCAGAACTGGGGCTACAGTTCAGTGCCCACATCTCTAGGTGACCCTGAAGTACTCAAATCTGGGGTTTGTTTTTCTTTCTGAAGCCTGCGCTGAGGGCTGTGTGTGCTTCAACTGAAGCTGCCAAGCTGTGAGAGGACTAATGAGAAAATAGGGACTAGCCTCATTTGGAGGTGACTTCACATCTTCTTCTTGCTCTCCTGAATATAACAAAGTTTTCCTTGAAAAGCTCTGCCTTTTCCAAATAAGAACTCTTTCAGTCTAGTCCAGCTAGGTCCTTAATGCTTTTCTCTCTATTTATTGATCTGAGCTATGGGAGAGCAGACACAATGAGAACTCTTCAGCCAGTTTCAGATGACAGTAGACCAGGCTCCTCGATGCAAGTTGTAACTTGACTGATACTTCCTCAATATTGGTTGTTTTGTTACTGCAGGTCAAGCCATCCCAAGAGCCTGAAACACTTCTAATTAAACTCAATAAGGTTGAATTTGGTATTTGGAAGACACCTTTCTTTTCTCTCCCTCTTTTCACTTTTCTGAACTGGCAACTCATAAAAGGGAATGAGAATGTATTACAGACCAGCCCATGAGAAAGTGCCCTTTCTTCCAGAAGCTCTTCAGGAATGAAGCTGTGATGCACATAATACCATGTAAGCATCTATCTGTGTAGAGTGAAACAAGAAAGCCCATTACCTGGTTCATATGAAAAGCTTTCAATGGCCTTGCTATGTTCTGAGTCAGCAGCAGCTTAGCAGCATGAATATGGTTTAAAAAAACATAAAAGTGGGAGTTGCTTAAAGTTCCATTGAAAACATGTGCCAGATGTCACCTGTTTGACTCATGTCACGTCCAGGGAGAAGCAGTTTGCATTCAGTTTATCTGCAGTAGATGCCAGGGCTTGGGAAGAGAGGGGTTGGTGAAGGGGTGCACAAGTTGGAGCCAGATCTGGAAGCATCCATGCTGTCAGGCCACAAAGAGCTGCCTGGGGTCTTCTGGAAGTGAGGCAGTGGGTCCTCCTGAAACACAGGGCTTTGGTTTCTGCAGAGCTCCTGGTGGGCTGTGGTTCCTCAGGATGTACCAGGATGTGCTCCTGGTGTAAGGGGAATGGAAACAAAGAACAATTCCAGGCAATTTGGTTTTGGTGTGACCCTGACAGAGCAAAGGGCTGCATGGAGGGTTTGAAAGAAAACTTCTATTCATTTGGGTTTGCCTCTTGTGTGTCACTCTTTTGGTGAGCATGGGAAGGGACTGTTGCTTCATACAACATGACCTGAAGCTGATCTGATTGTTGTGCTTTTGGTAAACAGCTTTAGGCATCTCTGTTTCACCACTTACAGTCCCATTTTGCAGTGCCTCTTGTTCTCCATTTCTGTGGGAATACCCCAGTCTGGCACCATGACCAATTCCACTGACTCCTATAATGAGAAAGTAGCTTGCAAGAATTAAGAAACAAAGGAAATCAACCAACAACATAAACAGTTGAATTACTTATAAATCAGAATGCAGCCACTGACAGAAAGGCCAAAGCTAGGTGGATAACTAACGCATGATGGATTATTCCCTTATGTCTAATGCCAACATAATGATCTGCCTCTGTGATGTTACTTGAAGTGGGATTTTAGATCACCAGAAGACTCAGAAAACCACGTTCTGCTAAAGACTCCTTTATTCCTAAAACCTATTTATCACCTGTAGCATTATTTCAGACAGGTTTTCACAAAGCCAGGTGACTTCTAATTAGTAGCACTCACATAACAAACTATTAAGAAGCAATTAGCTCAGGGAAATTTATCTAAGGTGTTTGCAGGGCTGATCTAAGGAGTGATAATGTTTTCTTGAGGGAGACAAGCCAAATTTACATAGTCTGACAGGGGCCAGTCCTGGACATCTGATAAAATCCTGAAGTCTCCCCATGCCCCTGTTAATTTTAGGAAGTCTTCATTAGTGCTCATAAAGACCAGCTAACAGTAACCCTGCTTCCTGGGAATGCTCTTTCCTGTCTTTACCAGGGTACTTTGCTTTGGCTGTTTCCTATACTCTGAGAGAAGCAGTTTGTCTTTGCTCTCCTAGATCCTGAGCATCTCGTTTATAGCCATTCTTTCATTGATTGACTTCATGTATAAATTAGAAATTAGGGTTTATTCCTTCTTACTGTGTATTATGTTGACTTGTCAACACTAATAACTTTTCCCAACATCATTTGAGAATTATGCATGAATACTGCAAACTACTTAAAATTATATTTTACAATGCTTTCCTTTTAATTACATTCCATTGTGATGTATATGTATATAGAGCTCACTGAGCTCAGTGACTTGGCAACAGCAAGCACACGGGGAGATGGCTTCAGCTGAGCTCGCTTCCCTGCAGCTCTTATCAGCTTTTCCTTTGAAGAATTAACAACAACAACATCAAACTTCTCCAAACAGAGCGTGCAGGGGGAAAGAAAATGTTTAATATGGAAGATGGCGGAGGCTGTTATGAACTTGTGCTACTTCTATGTAAATTTTATTCAATCAACCCCCATGGCAGAACAAAAAAGATTGAAAAAGAAAACACACACGGAAAAAGAGAGGATGGATGGTGCTGACAAATATGCAGCCCAAAACGTAACCTTATTGTTGAAATTGTCTCCATTAGCTTAATCTCTTTGGAAGCAGCTGTTTAGTCAAGAAGACAAAGTGCAAAATCGTTTTGTTTCAAATAAATATTAACTCTGTTTTCCCTGGCCAGGGCAAGTGCTGCTGCCTGCAGTCTGTCTCCATAGGGCGAGGGGTCCCCTTGCATAAAAGCCTTGCAAAAAGAACATCTCTACCAACAAGTGTATCTATAACAGAATCATAGTCCTGCGTCCAGGGAGGCCTTTTCTTCATTTTGGCTTAGTCTAATGCATAAGGGGCTTGTTCATGAAACCTGAGTGGTGTTAGTAACAAGCAAAATTTGGGTACCTTTTCTGCAGAATCTACATTTCCTTTTACTGGAGAAAAACACCAGTGGAAACCTGAACCATTTTGATGCCTCAGCTACGGACAGATATGATAGTCTTCTCATCTCACCTAGCTGATAAAATCCAGGTGCACCTGACATGCTTCAGTAGAAAGCAAGTATTTCAGCCTGGCGACGCAGGTGACAGCAAAATTAATCGATAGCAAACAGGCATCAGTGGTGGCTGCACGGCTGTAACGGTCCCAGTTACCAAACAGCAGCAGCACTCGGTACATTTTCAGTTGTTCGCTTCCTTTTGCTTTTCTTTATACACTTCTTGTGCAATCAGATGTTGTGAAATGAATGGATCAGGGCAGCAGAGAATGAGATAGCCCAAGGAGGAGCACAAAGCATGTAGTGAGGGGACACCCTGAGGGCACAAGGCACAGCTTCTCCTACCCCTCGCTGTGGCTGTGCCAAACAGGACAGAAAAAGGGCAGAGGGTGATGTAGGCAAAAATCCTTCTGGATATGGATTTCTCTCTTCTGAGGTATTTCAAAGCAATATCGCATGGATGAAGCGCTCCAAGAAAAGCATTGGAAATGACAGGCTGACAGGAGTAAATCAGCTGGAACAGCTGGCCAGGGACCACTGTGTTCCTGCAGGGATATCCAGCTTTTTGAAGGGTTTTTGGTGAGAAGGGAAAAGAAAAACTTGAAATGTGACAAAAAGAAGATCTGCAAATGCTGGCACCAGCACTGCCACGAGTCATGCCCTGCACAAACCTGCTGTGGAGCAGCATGTGGGTGACATTAGTGCCAGGGTGTCTTTCATCAGCACAACTGATGAAAGCCCCTGCATGGATAGTTACCCAGCACCGTGACACTGATTCATTCCCTCTGGTAGTTCCTCGGATGCAGCACCTCACACATCCCTTTCCCACCAGGAAAACGCAGGGATTTTGGAGGGAGGGAGGTCTCTGTTCTTGAAACACATTTTGCAATACACTTGGATGAAGCTTTAAATTCATGAAAGGGTGCAGAGAGCTTTTTATCTTTACTGGCAGAGCTAGCAGTGCTCATGCTTGTTGACGGCTATATATGCAACCTCTATATGCATTTCCATCTCGCCGTGCTCAGATTATTAGTGTCCTTGTTCCTGCATCTTGTCATTGCCGACAGCACATAAGGACTTTTTTCCTTCCAGTAGGTCTGTGAGGAGCTGTGCTGGGGGAACCATCTCTCCTGTGTGCTGTATTTGCAGCATGTATGTGTTAAGATCCTGAATACCTCAGGAGAAACCAGCAATCCTGTTTGACTAATGAACATGATCAAACACTTTGTTGTGTGAAGTTGTCCACCGGTCAGGACTGAATGAAAAGCAGAAGGGCATCCTTGCTCTACAAGCCACAGCCTGGTCCCTCCTGCCACTGTAGGTTACAATATTGATTTCAGTCTCTCTGTTCTATTACAGAATCATAGAATAGTTAGGGTTGGAAAGGACCTCTGACCAGGTGTAAGACCTTGCACTTGTTATGATTAAACTTCATAAGGTTGGCATCAGCCCACCTCATAAGTGTGTCGAGGTCCCTCTGGATGGCATTTCTTCCCTCCAGCGTATCAGCCGAACACATTACCCTCTTCATTGGCAAAGTCTATTACCTTCTTTTGCAAAAGAAGGCACTTCTCTAGCAGACAGGATGGGATGTTGTTGTTGCTGTGGAGCCAAGGCTCTTGAGGCAAGTAAGAAACATTAAGTAACATGTGAAAAGAAACTATTTGAGGGTAATGAAACCAAGATCCCTTCCAGACAAAAGGCTACCCCAAATCTTGTGGTGTTACTGGTGTCCCTCACAGACCCTTTCTTCCTGGGGTTAAATCAGTCAAATAAGTAGATACCCTTTTTCATGATCCAGGGTGAGTGTCTGCAGTTCAGGAGTCAGCCTGCCAGGGCTATGCTGGAAGCAAAGACAGCTGCATCTCTCCCTCTCACTGTTAGGCCTCCAATTAATGAAGTTTTAGTGAAATCAGGGTTTAGAAAGGAGACGAGAGTTTTCATGGATCAGCGGCGTTTTCTATTAGGAAAAAACCCCAATTAAGCTGTTGAAGATGCATGCCCTTCCTCAGAGCCAAACCAGAAGCTGATAACTCCAAGGCTGGAAACAGTTTGATCGTATTAATACACTTACTAATTTGGTGAGTAAATGGGGATTGGCCCCTGTAGACCAGAGGAGGCTTCAGCGAGGCTATAAGTGATGTTCTTGGTGCAGTGGGATGGAGAGAAAAAGGGAGTGATTGTCAGGGGAATGGTCTGGTGTCAGGAGAAAACAGTGAAGGAGGAAATATTTTAATGTGTCACGAAGCTTATTTTCCATATCCAGAAGAATTATGAATTCTAGTTCCTAAGGCTATTTGTCTTGGGAATTAAGTGTCTTAGTTCCCTAAGACACTTATGTGTGGGGTATGTGTGGGGAGCAGGCACAGGCTCTGTCCCTGGGAAATCAGCAATTGTAGGTAGGGAGTTGGGGGAATTTTCCAAGTTTTCCTGTTGTTCCTGGTCAGCCTCTGGGTGAGTTGCATCAGCTTCAGGAACTTTGCTTCAGACAAAGACCACTGTGATTGAGCAGTGCTGGAAACTGCATGCAAAAAACCAGAGAACATCTTTCTTCCCTTTCTTTATTTCCAAGATAGCATCTTCTTTCTGTGTTGGTTTTATGCTCAACATTTTTCCCTGGTGTAAGGTGACATGTGGCAATCAGGGATTTTCAGGCAATATTCAGGGTTATTTTTGCCATATGCAGCAAGTTTGCACATCCTCTCCTGTGGCTGGTTCAAAGGCACAGTGATTTTCCCAAGGGAAAGTATCCTACAGTATGAAGATGATCTGTTCAGGGGTGAGACACATATTGTCCTTACAGAAAGTGTCTTGGGGCAGGACAGTGTCTCACAGTCCTTTGGTGTGGTGCACAGCCTTGCTGTTTTTCTGTGTTTCTTTCCTGTGTCTTTTTTGTTTATTGCCTTGGTTTGGGTCATTTATGTTATACCTATAAATTGATGTCACCTTTTCTAGGTAGGAAACATCCGTTTGTTGGTGAATTGCCTAATCCTGTCAGCAATAGTTTTTGAAGCAAAAGAAATCACACAAATATTCCTAGGTAACTGTCAACACAGTGGAACAGGATTGTGTTTTTCTTGCACTGTACCATTAAAATGATCAACTGCTCTTGGATTGCCATGCATTTCTCACCACTGATGAAAGCAATGGCTTAAGGGCGAGAATGGGCACTTGGGAAAACTGCCTTGTTTCAATGCACATAGGAGGAAAAACGTTTATCACGAGATGGCAGAACTGAGCTGCACGTCACCAGGAATACGTGGTCTTGTTTTATCCCCACAAGCTAACATACACAAAATGCTGCATTCAGTCACATGCTGTATTCTTCACAAGGCTACCTGTAAGAGGAACTAAATGCAGCAGCAAAGCTTCTCTATCTTCTTGAATAACCTTGCTCTACCATGCCTAGGGAAGCATTGGAAGAGTAGGGCATCATGGCCAGCTGCTGACGAGGACTTTTGGGTACGGGGCCTGGGGTCTGCTGACTGATAAACTCATGGTAGGCTTTGATGGGAATCATGGCCATGATTTGCCATGCCCATGGGCTGAGTCATGGTGTGCATCGAGCCCAGCTCCAGCAGCCACACCAGCAATGTAGGATCAGGGAGCAGAGTTATCATGTGACAGTTTATTTTAGTGTGAGAAGAGCCCTTAAGCATCACTGAGCTAAATACTTCCCTAATTCATGCATAACTGAAGCATAATGAGCAGCTCCATCTCACAGGCATAGCTCAGACCTTTGTCCTGTGACGTGACTGTGTATTATGATGGGCAGCTCAAGGCTGGGATTTGGCTGAACTTCCTGGACCATCGGTGACAGTCCTCACATCTCCATCAGCACTCACTGCTGGTAGTGGGGAGACATCCCAAACACCCATTTCTGTTTCAAATTGCCTGCCAAGCGATTACCCTAGTGGGTTCATAGCTACTGGAGCAAGCCCAGGTCTTGGAGAGGGTCTTGCATTAGGCATCCAGCCCTCCTGTTCAATTCCCATTTGCTTGGGAATTCAATTCCCACGGTCAGATCTGCTGCAAAAGATAGTTTGAAGCATCCAAAGGCATTTATATACTGTGATATAGCACAGAAAAAATGTAACAGTTAAGCAGTTCAGACAAGCTAATGAGAGAATGTGCAGAATGAGCTACATCCAGTATGTCCTCTGTATAAAGGAATGTGTCCTCTGTGCCACTGAAGTAAAGACCCATCCCAGAGACCTAGTGTCATGGTCATGAGATGAAGAGGTTGACTGCTAAGAGGGTTTCCATTCCTCTCTCAGTGGGGCCCCATAAAAGCAGGATATCTGATGCAGAGCTCTTAAAGCTGTCACCAAATCATTGAATTGTAGAATGGTTTGGATTGAAGGGACCTTAAAGCTCATCCAGTTCCAACCTCCTGCCACCCAGCCATGCCTCATTGCTTCTTGTCCTGAACCTGAGTTTGTCACCAGATGTACTTCTTCTATTCCATTTTACCTCCACTCTGCTGTGTGTCCTGTGCTGGGCTGTGTTTTGTGGGCACTAGAGCCCAGAGCTATTCACCTGCTGCTGCTCCCCATGGCCTGCTGAGCTTTTCTGCAGCCTGGTACCAGCAAAACCTGGCAGCAGGTCCCAGCCAAGATGCTCATATTTCCCATGCTCGAGGTGCGAGCGCTCTGTGCCTCCCTCCTTGTTTCAGACCTGCTGCTCTGAGTCATGCATTAAAATAAGGTTCCTGAATTGTATTTTTTGCAGTGACAGCTGATTTGTATTTTCTTCCTTCTTGGCTCTGGTGTATTGATAGCTGGCAGGAGCCAGCAAATGCTAAGAAGTGAATTGCTGGAGGGGACTTCATAATTGATCACCTTGTTTTTACCATGGCAAGGAAAAAATCATGTACTCCTAGCAGCAGAGTAACATAGCAGCTACTCCAGGCTTTAGTGAACTTTCTACCTCGCAGTTTTCAGTTGAATTAATCTTGTTTTCAAACAAAGGTCATTATACAGAGAGCAAGAGGTTACATAAAATAATTACAAGATGCAAATAAAAGGAAAAGACAAATGCACATCCTAGCACAATGTGACAGAGAGAAACAAATCAGGAAGTATTAAAATCACTTGTGTCTTTTCTTCAGATCTTTTGAGCCTTGGTGCACAAGCGCTGATTTTTCATATGCTCTGCTCTTGAACTACTGAAGTGCTAAAGTGGAGAGGCTTTTGCTCTGTGTTTCTCTCTCTAGCTCAGTTTGATATTCATCGGCTTTCTTTAGAGCTTTAGACTTGACAGGTGAGATCCATGACAGGCACAAGCCAAGTGGGGAGCTTTATAATCAGCTCATGGCTAATGTATAATAATGCAGGCCATGGAGGTTAGGGGGCAGATGTGATGGACTTTAGAGCTCCATTTTCTACTAGTTGTGGGGGAGGCTGTGAAAACAGCAAAACCCAGACCATAGTAAGCTATGAAACAAGGAGACCAAACTAAAACACAAATGTAGTTTGTCTTAAGAGCAGCCTGAGAAGCTGCTCTCCGTTTATCTTAGCTTTGCCTGGCACTATAGACAGGAGTGTTAGAGGGTCTGTTTGTTGCCTTGTTACTATTAGTTCTTCTTAACCATCATAATGCAGTGTCAAGGATGCCCCAAGTTCCCCACAGTAGCTCTCAGTTTCCCTGATAAAAGCTTTTATTAATTATTAGTGCCCTTCCTGCACTGCAGAAACTCGTCTCACCTTCGAATCCACTTCTCCCACATTCTCAAAACACTTGTAACAGCTAAGTAAAAAATTGGTTTCCTTTGGCAAAAGGCTTTCAGGAGCCATTCAGCAGCAGGGCTGCTCGGCCAGTTCATTCACTTTGCTTGGGTTCCTGCTGCCTGATCTAATTCAGAAGCAGCTTAAAGATTGTTTCTCCAGGCAGTGATGCTGCCCATGGCTGTGTACAAAAAATGAGGGGAAGAGCAGTGGGTTGAATTCAGTCTGTTTGGTGAAGCAGACAGGACAGGTTATTTTTGCTAGACATTGGCTCATCACTTCATAATCCTTCTGTGCTTGCTGGGTGTCAGGTTTATCATTGCTGTGGGAAAATGACAGTCCACACTCCAGGTCTGTGAAGCTGCTTTGCTGGCACCTCTCATGGCCTGAGCTTTAGCTCTGGAGCATTTAATGCAGCCCAAAGTGCTCTCACATCTTTGGTCACTCCATGCCTGGATCAAGACATGAATACTTCTTACCCAGTGCAGCCAGACACAGGAGTCACTGTCCCCAAGGGTCCCACATGTCCCTCTGGGGTGCAGAGCCCTCTGCCCCTCATGGGGGAGCATCTTGTGAGGCAAAGAATGAAGGCCATTTCTTTTCTTGCAAAACATGGGGGTTTGGCACACCCACATGAAATGACCTGCTACAAACCCCCTTGTGCTCTCACAGATGGAACAGAGGGAAACAGGATTGCCTAAATTCTGCTGCCCACAGTGGGGACGTGCAAGCGTCACCAGCCCAGGGCGCTTTTCCCCTCATCCCACTGATGGGTTTCCACTGGGGAGATGAACCAGTAGAAAATCTATGGGGTAGGCTGGAGGTGTTCACTCCCAAATGGGAATTCCCAGCTCTAGACCTCATTAAATCTTGTGAGTTTGCCCCTCCAAGAGGCTCCCACAGGTCCCACATTGAAGGTCAAGAAGTTGCAGGCCTATTTATGTATGTGCTTTGATCAGGATCAGTCTGGGAGCCTGTTGCTGAGGCCTGGGAGCTTTAAAACTAAGCAAAAGAAATCATTGGAGCTTGTTAATTTGCACTTCAGCCTGAGAGCATTCTCTAATTAAAAAATAACCAAACCACTACTTCTCTGTGTTTTGGTTAAACTATTTAGATTTAATTGAATGGGCCCAGGATTAATGTTGCTACTGTGTTTTATGTGGTGTTACTGTGATTTACCTATTGGGGGCCTATTTCTCTTAGCCCAGTTTAATAGTAATTATAGCCCAGCTGTGAAGTGAGGAGATCAGTGCAGAGGCAAAGCTGATAACCTGCTCCCCTGCCTAAAACATCACTTCAGAGAGCTGAAGTCTGGGTTTATGTAAAGGACAGCTCCAAGCTCACCAGCTGCTGAGGTTTAGCAGAGGGAACTATGTCTCCTGGTTTGTTCTCGTACATCCAGGACTGTATAAGAGGAGTTCTTTGCAGACCAGCTGTCAGCAGCATTTTCCATCCCCAGACCCAAACAAACAGCAGTGTCTTCAGGGGTTCATTTTGCTGAAACAGACTTGTGTCCCAGGAATCCTGTGTCATGCAGCCAGAAGGTTTAAAGGGTGCTCTAAACCAACACTAGGTACAAGTTTGGGCTGGAAGAGACCTTAAAGCTCATCCAGTTCCAGCCCCTGCCACAGGCAGGGACCCCTTCCACT
>JBAFWW010038140.1:13895-49088 GCA_036873685.1 Agapornis canus | reverse complement strand
TTTTTTTATATATATATATATATATATATATATATATATATATATATATATATATCTCCACACACACATATATATATGTATATATATGCAGTGTATACACAGTCTCTGTGTATATGCAGTAAATATATACACAGTGTATATATATCTACACAGTGTATATATATATATGCACCGTATATATATATATGCACAGTATATGTATATACGCAGTGTATACATACATATATATATATATATATATACAGTATGTACACAGAGTCTCTGTGAGACACAGACAGGTCGTAGCTAACTTGCCTGTTTATCAGGCAGCTGGCTGATTGCTGCTTGGGAGGGATAAGGTATTGGGATACAGCTGTCTTTGTGTTGGGTCCTGTGGCTTTGTTTTCCTCTGTTGATTCCTGTTCGCACAAAATCTGTTGTTAACTAACATCTTCCAGGTCTCTAATGCACCATTACATTTGACTGGAACTGACCCACAAGTTGAGAATTATGGGAAAGTGTAGGGCACAGAAGGGGGCATGATCACTTAATTTTCTCTCCCGCAGAAACCAGCTACCCACCACACTGAGTTAAGAAAAGGGGTGGCAATTTGACAAAGCACCAACAGCAACACCCTCCACAAAAAACAACTGCCCCCTGATAAACAAACACCTAAGTACACCAAACCTGAATTAAGTAGTAAATTTTGTTCAAATTAATTATGTAATCTGATCACATAAAAAGTTGTAATAGCTTTTTTCCAGAATTACTGGAAAGAACTTGAAAGCTTTCCAAGTCACTACTGAAAATGGAGAAATATAACATTGCATGGATTTCGTTGTTAGTTTATTAATTTGTGAAAGGGAGTGATAAGAGAAAATGAAATTGCAGCTCAGTTTGGATCTGCTTCATTTTATTCCAGTTCTTTAGTTTTTTGCCATGCATAACTATACAATTTGAAAAGCAAGGTTCATTTCAAGGTAAAGTTACTTAATTGCTGTGCTTGTTGATAGTATCTTAAAAATTAATAGGTCAGTCTGTGTAACTGACCTTTGAATGGAAATCTTAAGTGCAGACTTGCTTTAGAAGATACTTCTTGCTTGGCACTGGCTTTTAAATCAAATCCACTAAAAAAATCTGAATGCTGCTAATAATAATGTTGTCTTATACCTGAGCCCTCCTTTTGTCTTAGGGTGGTTCTGGATTAGCTGAGAACTACTAAAGATGAGTTGGAAATTGTAAATATTCCACTATCCGTTATATATACCACCTTTCATCTTCATACTTGTTTTGACATAAGTAGGTCAGAACAAGAAGAGCTAAGTGTTTGTTACATGGCTTTTCCTCAGGAAAAGAGCATTTGTTTAGAGGAGGAAAAATGTTTTTCCAGTAGCCTGGAAAGCTGAGGCTCTTGAGCCTGACCAGTCTGTCAGTGCCATGTTATAGGGACCCTTCACCAAATACTCCTGCTGGATTGGAGGGCAATTTGACTTACTTGTTCAGGGAAACACACCAGCAGCATAAGGGGAACCCCTGAGTGAATTTCCACACTTTATCCAAGCATGTTACCCACTGCTGGTGACTGCTAGCACCCACAAGGATTAGCACTAACAGTTTATGGAATAGCAGTCTTTATTAATATAAAATCCTGACAAATTAAGGTTCAGACATTGGTGAAGATAAGGACTGTCTGCAAAAACAAGCTTGAAGCTATATACAACCAGACTATAATCAGTAATAATAGCTGAGTTAGTTACTGAGTATGCATAATGAAGTTCTTACCCAATAAGTGTCCCTAAGGGGGAGAAAGAGGTTCAGCCCATCAACTAATCCCAGTAGTTATGGTGGAGTCTTCCCCACTTTCCCTTTCCTAATTTCACATATTTATACAATTTGTTTCAGGTTAATAACTCCCCATAATCTTCCCACCAATGTACAGAGTGGTTAGTTAGCATCTATAAGGTTACATCCTTTTCACTGAGAGGACGTCCTAGCCGTGTTTTACTGATATGTGAAGCTGTATGGTGATGATGTCCATGTGCTGTACCAGGCTTCAAGGATAGTCTTTCCTGATAACAGATTTGTTAGCTCTGTTTCTTAATTTGCCTACACAAAGACAAAGCTGCTTCTTCTGCTCTTAGTTCTTTGTTTGTCAGTGTTGTTCACTGTGACCTTGTAGGAGACCCTTGTATCTGTTCGGGTTTCTCCATAGTAACGCAGTTTTCAAGTTTTTAACTCTATGCTTATGGAGCTTCAGTGACTCTAGTCATACGTACTGTGTTACTGGTGAGTGTAAAATGAATTCTTTCACTTTGCTTTTAGAAATACAAATATAGTTGCTTTGTTTGGCAGCCACTGTACGGTTTATCAGTACATGGTGCCTTCAGGTTCCCGCTCCTGCAAGGAATATAACAGATCCTGGTTCTGGGGCCTTCACTCAGCTCTACCTTCTATTCAGTTTCTCTTAGCATATGCGAAGATGGCAGGGTTGTCTGGGCAACTATCCCTGGGTAGATTCCATGCATGCCAACTGTATCCCATCCTCCCAAGTAGCAGTTGCATTTTACCCTAAGGTTTCCTTAGTGTTATAACTTTGGAGGACTGTGGGGAGGTGGTCTCTAATTTCCCACTCTCCCACACTGATGTGATGAGGTTGTAGGTAGAATATAATTTCCAACAAGTTGGAATTTATGATCAAGCTTTTTATATTATTTATACATATCCTCTATGGCAAGCAAATCATAATTCCATTGCAGTGGGATATAGATGAGCAGGTTCTGGAAATGCTTTTCGTACTATATTGCTGAATCTTTCATGAAAATAGGTTTATCTCAGAAACAGGAGAAAATTAGTTTCTGTATGGATGTGTCCTCATAGAAACAGCCTTTAAATAGTGGATATCTTAATAGGACTGCAGTTCTTGGATATATTTTTTCCCGTCTCTCTTTCCTTGGCAAAGGCAGGTTGGGAGAATATTCTGCCTGTGCAACGTACTTGCAGCAGAAATAACACAGAAGGAGGAAATTTTAGCCAGTCTCAGCTGCAGCAAGATGGAAGTTAACCTGAGCAGTTTAGACTTCCTGATTGAAACAAGGTTTTCTGGTGGTTTTTCAGCAAACCTGTGAGCTGAACTAGCTCTGACTGTGACTTGGCAACACATATATGTAATGTAGAAGGGAGTGTGCTAGGAGAGACCAAGACCACAGCTCTTGGCAGCAGCAAAGAATTATGTTTAAGTGCAAGTGTGAAACCACATTCTGATTTATCTTGTTAACATAAGTCTGAAACCTAAGGTAAGCATGTTGCTCTTTGAAATTTTAGCCATGGTTAACCTACCACTTCAATTTGAAAGCAGTTATTTAACAGAAATTTCCAATATATGAACTCAAAGCAAATGCCAATTGCAGGTAACTTTAAATTGTTCTTTGGGCCACAAAGATACAACTTGAGCTGTATTACTTGATCTTAATAAGAGTTAATATACGGAACAGTTCTCACATGCTTAAAGTATGATGGAGCCATAGGCATGATACAAAGACCGAATGTTACGTACTTTCAAAGTATCCAGCTTGTGTCATTTTTGGTTTTAGTATTTTGAGGGAGAAAGTGTTATTAACTGCAGTTGTCTTATGCCTGCTGCTTTAAAACTAATGTAATACTACATTTAATATGGAAGTTGGAGGAATTTGCTTGGGTTTAAATTGATTTTTTTTTATTTTTTTTTTAAGGCAGTGGCTGTAACTGACAACAACTGTTTATAGATGAATTTCAAAATAACACTAATAAAGTATCATGTAACTTTCAGGCTGTAAAACAAACACTGCTATATTCAGATCAGTCTGTAGAGTTCTTTATTTGATGGCCAGCTTTTTTTCAAAATTGGCTGCTTTTGTACCAGAGGTGAGCGGGGTAGCAAAACCATTTCAGAGGATGGAACAGAAATTTTTAATGGCAGCAACAATAAAAAGCACTTCCTTTCTAAAGCAGTAAAACTTTTTTTTCTCTAGTGTGAATTTGAGCTAACATTTTAAGAAGTGATGGTAGGTGTATATTTCATTGTGTATGTTTATATTAGCACAGTATTTTAAGACATAATACTTTTTTCATTCTTTGTCTTTCAAGGCTGCTGAAACCATTCAAAATGATACAAGTGATTCATCAGGGGAAGGAAGCAAAAGAAGCATTCATTTTCTGCCTAAGGAAACAAGCCTAGATCCTCAACTAGAAAACAAAGACTTGAATACCAAAGAAAAAAGTGATCCGGGTGTAGATGAAGATGATGTAGAGGGAGATTCTTTTTTTGATGATCCTATACCCAAGCCAGAAAGAACTTATGGCTGGTAGGTTACATGCAAGTTCTACTTCATACAGGCTTATTTTTGTCCTCAGTATTTTTGCAGACCTTTGAGACCTGTCTGGTGTTTGATTATTCACACTTGTAACTGTGAGTGTTTAAATCTGTTCTGTAACATTTTGATTCTGAAATGTGCATTTCTATGATTCTGTTCTTTGAAATGCACCGTGTAATCTTGGATCTCTTGGATGTACAGAAGTAGGAAAAACCTATATCACTGTAAGGTACACTATGTAAACTATATAATGTCCCCAGCCTATTTCTTTGGTGCAATGAACATCTGAGACATCAGTGTTTCTTCTTGCAGCAGAGCTGCAGTGGTGATCAGTACTAAAGGGTTAGTGCTTTAGATGTCTCTATTGAGAAATGCTGCAAGATCATTTAATGGTGTTCTTTTGCTGTCAGAGTAATCGGAGAATTGCTCTAGTTTAGCAGAACTTACCAGAAGAGGTTGCAGAAGCATTTTCAAGTTTGACAGTAGCTCCCCTCATGTTGGCCTTTTCCCTCCAACTGTTGCAGAATAGCATAAAATTTTGTATTATCACTGCAGTAGATGCTTACTCTTCGAATGGCATCATTCTGGTACAGCACAAAGCATTCATGCCAGGTAAACTTGGTCTCTTTCTACTAAACTCTGAGAGAGATTATTTACGATACAGCTTTTGTTGGATGTATATATTTGTAACAGATTTTTTTTTTTCTTCAAACAACAGTGTTTTTTTTTTTTCTCTGGAAAACATTGTGTGCTACAAGTAACTCTGTTATGGTATTTCTTTTCCCTTTTTCTTTGTGGAAGTATCAAGATTAAAACTGCATCTGCGTGTGTTTACTCTTCCTTCTCAGGAGCAAATTTAACTAGACTTTAACCAAAGTCTAACCCTCCTAGCAGGAGGTGGTATTGCCATAAAATAGGTTTAAATTATATATTTGGAAAACTAGAAAAGGCTGGAGAAAGTTCTGGACAATAATGATATTTACTAATTTCTTACTGTTTGAGCATTTTATCATGAGAGGATGGGAAATTCACTTTGAAATTAGGCAAACAGCCTTTCTTTAAAAAGACCTTCCAAAAAAAAGATTCTTAATTATTCAGTAAAATAAGCTGGGGTTTGTTGTGTGGGTGGGGTTTTTTTTTGGGTTTTTTTTTTTTTTTTTGATTGGTTGGGGTTTTTTCTTTTTTTTTTTTTTTCAGATTATGCCTGTAGTAGAGTCACAGTCCACCAAGTAATGACTTGAACCTCATCATGTTTTTGGAAAGTAGTTGTTATAGTAAGGCTTGCTGAATATTTTAATGAGGTAGCAACTGGCTGTGACTGAGCTGTCTGCTGGGTCTTTTGCTTCTGCCCTTTTGATAGCTCCTCTAGAGGAGTTAAAAAGAGCATTCTTCAGGTATTATTTTGTAGTATGTTCTGCTGGTGTGCTCAAGTCCCAAGGGATGAGTAAATGGGAGAGGTGCCAGCATTGTTTGGTGTGCAAACAGGTAAATTCCTTATGGGATCTTTGCCCATTCCCATAAAAAAGGTGCATTAGAGAGGAAGGGAGCAAGCAGTTACTAAGGACAGAATAAGAGATGATCCAAGCTTTCATTGCCCTTATTCAAAATTCAGAGGTGTTTACATATGTGATGATATACATGATATTTTGATGGTATGTGATTAATGATTCAAATTTTGCCCATTACTAGTAGAAATGGGATCCCAGTAACAAACCGTTCTGGTGATACTAAATGTAGAAGTCTTCATCTCTTTTAAATACTGTTTCTTCATCCTTTGCTTGCAATTAAAGGACTTGAGTTCAACACTTAAAATATGTGAATGAAATAGGTAGTAGCTGAGTCAACTTTAACATGTGATGATGAGATTTATCTTGCTGCAACTGAGAGACTTTTATTCTGTGAACTGGCTGCTCTTAGGGTTAATAGTTTAGTTGGACATAATCTCCTTGAGTTCCAAACCAAACTAATTTAAACGTTAATTTATATCTGAATCTTTTTATATCTGTCTTCTTTTGACTGCATTTACATATGGGGATAATGAAAGGCCCTTTGATAAAAGTAGTGATTCTGATGAAGGTGCAGGATCTCTGTCTGTGAAAGAAGGCAGGCGGAAGTCTTTGCATAGGTGAGAAAGTTATTTTCATACTGAACATCTTGCTTGATACTTGTGCCAGTGAACTGCTTATTGTTTCTAGGTTTGTGGAATAAATAGTTCTTTCTCCTTGCTGTTTTTGCTGTAAATGTTCTTGTCCTAGTTTCATGACAGTTTTGTAAATATAGAAGAGAAAGTAATTTTCACATTTTACAGCTCTGTGGAGTACTTACTTATTTGTTTTGTTCTAGGAAAACTGAAGCTAATAAAGCAGGAGGTCTAGCATCACTTTCTGATGCACCGCCTTTAAAAAGTGAGTTAAGCTCTCTGACTGGTGCACCTTCGCTAAAGGAGCCTGATAGTAAGTTTTCACTTGTTTTGTGTTTTGATGACTGTAGGAGAGATTCTCCATAATGTAATGAATGCAAATCGGATTATGTATGTGGCCCCCTTCTGGTTATAACATGTTTTTTTCACAGCGTGATCACATATTAATTTTGATGTATTATTGGGATGATTATGTTTTGAAGCATGAAATTTTCATCTACATGTGTGGTTTTGTGCATAAAAAGCAGTTTTCAGGATTATAAAATTATATTGCTCAGTTTTTAAACTGAAATTAACTTACTCCTTTACTATTGTTATCTTACATTATCTGTATAAGTTCTTTAGGAATATTTGCCTTCATGTTGTAAAACCTGATCCTAAATACTGGGAGACTGTCCCTGTTTACTGCTGACATTTTTAAATGTTAGTGGAGTTCAGACCTGAAAACTGGATATACTATGACTATATAATACTATAAAATTATATAGGGTTAGTATAAAAGAATACTACTGAAATGGCTGATGAGTATGCTTAAGTGGGATCTTATTAAAGAGTCAAAGTCAAATTTCTGATAGAAATGGTTTTGTTTTGTCACAGATTTGCATAGAAACACTGTTTTGAAAGAACTGCGGCTGGTGAATGCAAAACTGGGATCACTAGAATTAGGCAAGTAACTGCTTTGAGGAAACTCTGATGTTTTTAGCTTACAAAGCTCTGTCCTGGCTTCTTAGAGGAATCTGAGAAACTGAAAGAAATAGTGAAAGAAGTAAAATCTTTTAATGAAGATTTTAATTCAGTATATTTAACACCACTGTAAAACTTTCTGGAGTTAAGAGCAAGATCTGATCCAAAGGAATACAGAAAAGTGAGAACTGGTGTCTTGTATGTGGATTAGTATTTTACACATGCAGCAAAAACTTGTTTCGTTCTATGCATGTTTGCTGATATCAAGTGCTAAATTCTGTTGTCTAGGTTTCTAAGAAAAGAGGGGGTTTATATTTGTGGAAAAAAAAATAGCAGGACAAGTCTTGTTGTTTTTCAGTGGCATATTTGCTTGCCCTTCACACCTTTTGAAAGTTGCCTTGTAAGCTCTAGGAGCAATATGAAGATACTGTGATATAAGAACTATCAGCTCTATCATAAAATAGAGCTGCCACATATTTAGATTTCATCTTCAGCGATGTAGACAATATCCTGAAAATGTATGTTCAATTTCAAAGCAGTTTGTGTAAATTAGGTTGAGATTTATTAATTACTAACATAAAATCATCTTCTTTTCCTAATCTGCACTAGTAGTGTAGTCTACTCATACTTTTGCTGGCTGTTAAACCATGCATTTTGGTGCAGGGATATATTCTTTTGCATTTCTTAAATGGTTTGATTGATATCTTTTTAAAAATTACTTAGGAAATGGAGATGATGACGAGTATGCTGATGACTTCAACAGGTAAGAGAAGGATGATACTGCAGTACCATAATAGTTCATGCATTATAAGAATAGCCACTAGCATATTTGAATTATTGCATATTTAGCTACTCACTGTTGCTGGAATCTGTCAGTATCTCTGAACTGCTTTAAACTTGGTTGTTATTTTAATATTGTAGTCACAAATTAAAAAAACTCAAACAACCCCCATAACCAACAGATCCATTTTGTGCAGGGTGTAATAAGTTCCTAAAAAACCTGGTGCTAACTTTAAGACATTAAGTTGTTGCTTTTTTTGAAGGTGTTTGGTTGTTGGTTTTTTTTCTGAACCATGCACTTAATGTTTTAACATTTTAATTAGTGCTATTAGTTAATGAGTACAGTGTATGCTGAAATATTCAATTAAAAATAAAGCATCATGAGTAGTCAGTAATAAATATTTAACAGCTTCATGATATGAAGGTAAGCCATAGGGGTATTTATCAGTATCTGTCATGGCTGCAGCTAGGTATAAAGCCTTTAGTTAAGGGTTTTTAAATACCTTCATATTTAAGTTGCTGGTAAACAAAATCCCAATCAAATGTGAGTTATAAAGTGAAAGTGAATGTAATACCTGGATGTTTGAAAAGAAAGTCTTATTGTCTACATTTATGATTTTCTTTCTCTTTAGTACTAGTCATCGCTCAGAAAAAAGTGATATCAGTATTGGTGAAGAAATAGATGAAATTTCTGTGGGAACAGAAGAGTCAGTTGCCAGTGATAAAGTATGATTCTTTCAAAATTATTCTTCTTGACATTTTTCTTGTCTTTTCTCTTTTAACCTTCCATGAAGGAGTGTGCCATTATCATAGGCTCCTTGTGTACATGTTTAGATTGTATTATTTGTTCTGTGTTGTTACACCTAGTATTCCTGCCAAGTTACATACAATGCAGACTACAAACCAAAGATCTCAAAGCAGTTGTTCAGTAGCACAATTCACTGTCTGTTTCTAGGCATGTGAAATGTATTTGAGACTGGTTTAATATTCCACATAGGAATGTCTTACCTATATCTCAAGGATGCCTCCTAAAGGAGTATGTAGTCTCACTGAAAAGGCTTGAGGCCAAAAGGATGGGATGATATATGGACTACAAGAAGTAATGCTTACTGTTTCCATGATTTCTGATTTTCTTTTTTTTTGTTTTACTTCCCTTTATTTCCTAGCTTGAAAGCATCACACAAGACCTTACTATTTCTCAGTTAAGTGATGTGGCAGATTATCTAGAAGATGTGGCATAGAACTGAACAGCAAAAATGTTTCATTCTGCTGGACTAGAAGACTGCTGTGGACTGTTAATTTCAGACAATCACTTCTTGCTGGAACATCCACTCTATTTGTGCCTTGTGTTTCAAAAAGACTGTACATGGAGAAGGCTTTTAAACATTCTTAACACGAACTAAATGAAATATTATGTTTCCACTTGAGTCTAATACTTTCTTCATTTGGTTCAGCCAGACTTTTTACAGCAGGAGGTGGATTTTCCATGCAGAATGTCCATTGCTGGCAGTGGGCATAATAAAAAACAACTGATAAGAGAACAGTGACAGAGAAGCATGTGGTTTTATAATAAACTTGCACTGTTACTGTAACAGTCTGAATTTTTTTTTAAAGGTAACCAAAGCAAGAACCTTCAGAGGCAGTGGTGCAACTCGCTCTTCTTTTAACCCAGTTTTCCCAAGTCTGTATGTAATATATATTTATGGTGACTAGCCACAACACCCAATTGCTCAAGACTTATTTGCTGGTTTTCAGACTCTTCTTTTTAGGCACATCAAATTGAGAGTATTTAAACTCTCAAGTCCAAATTTAGCTAAATTTAAGAGCTAAGTTTAGTGCTAGTCTTAACTGACTATTCTTGTTTAAATGTTTTTCAGGCCATTGGTGTTGAAGACCTAAGCTGTTTTTATACATGATAATTTCATTGATGTTACCCGTTGTTAAATCACAAGAAGTAATTTTGCAAAGATCCACAAATCATTAACTAAATCTTAGTGGTTTAAGTTTTTAGCAATGTCGTAATGGTTTGTGGAGCTTTTATTGCTGAGGGCTCTTCATGTGTTGTAAGCTCACTTTCGTTCTCGAAAATCCTTACTGTGTAAAAATGAGCGCCAGAAAGTGAACCCACTAACCTTGTTTTTCAGATTGACTGCTGTGCAAAATTGCATCCAAATATTGAAAAATACCTTGCAGAAGACATTATAGACAGTTAAGTTCTAACTAAGAGCAAATTCTTGTACTTTCATTATCCTTTTGTAAAACAGGGTTAGTAATAGAAACATTGACAGTTCTTTAACAATACTGTTGCACATGGCGCTGCTATAACATTAACATATAGGTCATTGACATTTGTAATACTGAAACTTTCTGAAAACATGCACTTTCTGAACATTGTGAACACACTTGGAAAATATACATGTAAGTGAATAAAAATAACTTAATTTGGGGGGGAGGGTTTGTAATATTCTTTTTTTTCCTTTATTTTTGCAGGAACACTGTTGGCTGCTTATCGGTGGTCACCACAGTGTAAGTAGCGTGCTAAACTTAAGCCATTGGTTAAGCATATAGAGCTGCTACTAGCATTGGATGCTGACTTAAATCTTTGTTTGCACTGGGCCAGCAGGCATGGAGCAGTGCTGGGAAGTTAGGCTTGTACAGTACGGATATGATCTTAGAGGAGAGAGGAAAAGTGTGCCTTTTATATATGTGCACCCCAAAACAGCCAGCAAAAAGCATCGGAATATTTAGTCATGGTGTTAACTTCTAACTTTGTGCCATATTGTAGCAGCTGAACACAGATTTTATTTAATTGTTTTTCCACCCCAGAAGATCAGTGTGCCATAGGCTTCAAATAGCAAATGTTGTAACATATGCATCCCGTGGGGGGAAGAGCATCCCTCTAATTATGGGAGAACCTGTGCCTCAAGATACTACATATGAAAAGTTTCTTTGGGGCTGGTTTGGAGATTTTTTGTGTTTTGGAGAAATGCAGCAGCATGAATGAAGGAAATAAAATTCCATTTGAACGCCTGGGAACAATTGATTTCTGATATTCTTTCTTTTAAAGTGTATGAAATAAAGGAGAAGCAATGGTTTTTTTATATGTCTTGGGAAAACATGATGTTCCGTTGCCTGTTAGCTGTAGGATATGGGGCAGTTTATGCCAAAAGAAAAAATCCTTATTAAATGATTTCTAATTGGATTTGAAGATGTGGCCTTTTAAGTAACTAATTAGGTATTTTAAGAGTGAACATGACTCTTGTTAATGGCAAGGTGGTGTTGTCTTACCTTGGGAGTCAATTGGAGACCTTGCATTTTGGCTGTAATTTAAGGAAATGCCAAACAGTATGAAGTGTCCGTGCTGTTCTTCCTGTGGGCTTTTACAGAACTGTGTGTAATAACTCGAATTGCAAAATAAAGCTGTTATGCTGGCTAAATTGTATTTTTGAGTCTTCCTGAACCAAAGATCTTAAACTTAGGAAACTGAGGAAGCCCTGTGTATTTTGGGGGGTTTTCTTGAAATATGGGGTTTTTTCAGGGTTTGGTCTACAGCTGAGAGTGTGTGCATGCTCAGGTTTCTTCCAAGTCTAAAGCATCTTGCAGTTCCTGATGGTGAATCCTGAAGTCTGATACAGGCCAAGGTAACTGGGTGTCAGTCTGAGTTATCAAATGGTTTATGATTTAACAGACAAAGGGAAAAAATAATCCAATGTTGATTTGCAGAATTTTGCATGTTTACAATTGTTAGTCTGAGTTACTTAAACATGTTTGGCAAGCTAAGCTCTCCTCTTGTGTTGCTCTACATTTCAAACCACATTGTTTGGTATTTTACATTAGGCTTGTCCATGAAGGACCTAATGCAGTTAAATACCTGACATCATCTGTATAAACCCCGTCATTAAAAAAGGGAATCTTTCTGTCTAGCTGTTCTACTGCTTCTGCCTTTTTTGCAGACATCTCTGTGAACAGAGAAGGAAGTGTCTGAGAAGGCCACTTAGGACTGGTTTGTGCAGTTCTCTGCTGGCTAGGTCTGGTTAGAAGCATGCTTTTTGCTAAACACACTTTGAAATTTGGTTAACAAATCCTGTGGTTTCCAGAAGTAAAAAGTTTAGGACTAACCTATGGCTGACAGTTCCTTGTCAATGTGGTAATGAAAATGAATGATGAAAACATACCTGTCTTACTTTTTGTAGTAAAGTTACTGTGTTCCACCCATCTTTTTTTCCTCTTCTTTTTTTCTTTAAGCAAAGTGGGAAACCATGTACATCTGATAAAATTTCCTCATAAGTGACATAATCATCAGGTGTAATGAAAGCATTCTCAGCTTCAGACTAGTTTGATAATTTAGTCCTTATTTACACAATATATCTAGCTCTTGAGGCAACTTAAATGCCGGTGTAAGTGACAAGGTGATTGGGTGATGATAATAAAGAAAGGGAGGTACTACTTCATTTGCTTTTTAGCATTGTAATTTTCACTGATGAAATAGTTTATACAAAGCCCAGCCTTCTTTTCTGGAAAGAATACATCTGTGGGAGAGTTCAGTTGTAGCTAAAAGCTAACAAACTTTTCTTTAGCATTGTCTGTGCAGCAGCGAAGATGACTGCTTCATGTTCATTTCAGGAATGAATGCTAGATGCATTGGTTTTGATAGGTCTTTTTGGTTTGGTGTTTTTGTTATCAGGTAGAGCCAAAAGAGAAGTTGAACTGAACTGCAGGAGGTGTGGTTTTGATAGATCTGTAAGTGATCTCATTCATCCTGAAGCTACCTCTACAGGCAATCTATAATTAATTCAGCACTGCAGAAATAAAACTGGTAAGATAAGACTGACTGTCTTGGATTTCTACCAAATAAAAAAAGGAATTGGGCTCTTCAAGGTCACTGAGATACCCAAAGATTGAAACTGTCAGAAATGCAATGGGTATTAAAAAGTGGCAGTTTGTTTATGTCATGAATGGTATTAAATTCTCATAAAAGGGGGGTGTGGGGGTGTGAATCCCAAAAGCCCAGTAGCCTCTAGCATACAGTTTCTGGTTTTGGTCTACTTGGGTACTAACATCTGTTGCTGCTGTGATTAATTTTTGTGTATATTCTTATTTTTTTAATACAGGATAATAGGGAAAATGTGTGTACAAGATGTCATTTTGGGAATATGTCCATAATGTCTTAGCATCAACCACAGTTACAAAGTTGTTGTAACTTTTCCCAAATCACTTATTCTTTTTAATATATTTCAAAGGGCAAAACATAAGTATATACCTTGCTGTTCAAAGAAGTACCTGTTCTTTCTCAGGCCTCAAAATGCGTCACTTTCATTAAGTCAGTTGTACCATTTGGGGAAAAAATGGTCAATAAATAAGTACAGGAAAAGGATAGAAAGTCATTCTTTTGTACTAAAGCAGTCCTCAAGCATTGTCTGGATACAGTAACTGAGGAACAGTAGAGAGATCACAACAATGTTGAACATACAATTAAAGGGTATTTTGGGGAATACTTGCCTTGTTCCAGGAATTGCATGTTTGCTTTCTGCGTTGAGGTTTTTGCCCTGTCACTTCACCTAGGGGAACAGCATGCTTTGTAAGCTCATCAAAAAGGTGTTTTGAAGCTCTGTAAGCACAGTGCAAGAGAAGAAATGCAGACCCGATACTTTCAAGTTGAATGAACTGCAGCTGGGAAAAAACGCAGTGTGAGGGATTGCACACTGAGCAGGAAATCTAATGGGGACAAGGCAGGTGTGTTAGGCTTCTCTTGCCTGGTCAGTGTGTAGTGCATGAGGAAGCAGTCCTTAGTGCTAACGAGATCAACTACCCTAGCATATGGGGTACCTCAACCCAGACACAACCCTGAAGAGCATATGGCTGTCCAGGTGCAGGTATTGCCTGGAGCTTCTTAAGAGGTTGGGATCACAGAAGTCTCACTTGCTGGAGATGTGCTTTGATGGGGGCACTGAGCTGACAGGTGAAGCAGGATGGATGGCATCAGGAATGCCAACAGAAGGGCAGAGGTACTTTGTGGCCACTGTAAAAGCAAGAACCCCAATCCCCCATTGCATGGAAGAAGGGGAAGGCTGGAGGCAATGCTTAACCAGGGGAAGGCTGGAATTTCTATGGAAGGAAAATACAAGAAAGCTTTTTCTCCAGCTGCAGGTGCTTACAGAGAGCTCTTTAGAGCCCTGATAGGAAGACAGGGCATGAGTTTTGGCAGGAGATGCAACTAGCCCTGCTGTCAGAGCCAGTGAGGCTGAGAGAAAGTGACAGAAAACAGTAGTCGGGGACTTCTGCAGAGGTATGAAGGCACCCTCTGCCCATCAGACCTGTTTGTTCCTTCCCTCAACCCATTTCTAGTATGTGTCTGCTGTCACAGCAGATGCACCTGATGAAACCATCTGTGCTGACAGGGTTGCTAGCCTTGTGGGGAGTTTAAACTGGGTTTGTTGGGTGTGGACACCAAAGCCTGCAGGTAGTGTATACAGGGAAGTCTGAGGGAGGGTCATCCCTCACTGCAAGAAGTCAGAGATTCTTTTCCACAAACGAATGTGCAATGGAATAAACAAGAAAGTGAGACGGTCTCTGTAGTCAGTCACTAAGCTGTGATATTGCTGGGATGACAACATATGGTGGAAGAGCTTGCATGAGTGAGTGCTACAATGCATGAACACAAGTTTAATGAGCAGGTAGAGAGTCAAAATGGAGAGGTAGGCCTACAGAGGAGTAGTGTGAATGTGCAGAGCATAATTGGAATAGAGAAAACCCTGAGAGTCCACTGAGAGTTTGCTGTCAAGGCTGAAGTGTAGGCTAATAAAGGGGATACTGTGGTTGGCAACTGCAACAGATGACTCAATGAAGAGAATGAAGCCTTCCTTAAACACTTTCAAGAAGTCTCCTGGTTGCATGCTGTGGTTCTCAGGGGGATTTTTAACCACTTCCAATTTGCAGGAAGGCAAATGTTGCAGAACACAAACAAGTCAGGAGACTTAGAGTGTGATAGGGACTGGCTTTTACTTTGGTTCACAACAGTATGGGGCCAAGAGAGATACTCTAGGTCTGCTGCCCAGGAATAAGAAGTTCTCAAATGCAATAGTCAGTGGCAGCCTTGGTTACAGTGGCCATGAGATGACAGAGTTAAAAACAGAGCAGAGAGGAAAACAAGTGGCCAAGGAATAGACATGGGCTTCAAGGAAGTAAACTCTAGCTTGTTCAGGAACCTTTAGAAGGCTGTCCTGAAGGAGGCCAGAGCTGGTTGCCTTCTGGTATGGAAAGCAATAAGTAGGCATAGCAGGGAGACAGACTGGCTTGAGAAACTTCCGGCTGTGCTTAAAACAGAAAGCTGTGTGCAAAGTGGAAGTGTGGATGGGCTACAAGGGATGGACATGGAGCCGTACAGGCATACAAGCACAGTACAAGAGACATCAAACCTTGGCTGAGGCTGAAACTAGCAAAGGATGTGAAGGCAGCAAGAAGGGTTTCCTCAAGCAGTACATCAGTAAAAGGAAGATGAAAGAAAATGTGGGCCTGCTGCTGAATGGAAGGGGATGACCTAGTGATGAAGGTAAAGAAAGACTGAGGTAGCTTTTAAAAAGGTGAGGAAAAGGATCTGGCAAGGTACAGCCAGTTGGCCTTACTTAAGTTCCTGGAATGCAAGTCTTTGTGGCAGCCATTTCTAAGTACATGAAAGAAAATAAAGTGACTGAGAAGAGACAGTGTGGGTTTATGAAGGGCAAATTGTGACTGACCAATGTGATCACATTCTGTCATGGCGCTGAGAGCAATTGTAGATGTCATTCTCCTAGAGCATCTATGTAGCCAAGCTGTGGGCAGATGGGCTGGGTAAAAAGCAGCTTTGCAGAAGGGGTTGGGAGAAGCTGCAAAGAATGAAAGCCTGAAGGAGTCAGCCTGTGGCTATGCTTGTGTAGCCAGCAGAATGAAGGAAGTGGTTATTTCCCCTATATCCTGTTCCCTGTACGACCATACCCAGAGTATTGTGCTCAGTTTGGGCTCCCCTGGTAAAAAAGATGCCAATAAAACAGGGAGAGTCTGGTGGAGTGGCAAGGGGATAGTGATGGGGCCGGAGAACGTGTCCTGTGAGGAGCTGGGGCTGTTCTGTTTGTACAAGGGAAGGTAAAGGTGGGGTGGCTAAATTGTGCTTCTTCCATGCTTATGGGGGGCCAGTATGGAAATCAGGCCTGGACTCTTCCTAGAGGTGCTCAATCAAAGGACCACAGGTAAATTGCATCAGAAACTCCAGCTGCATACACCAAATAAAGCCTAAAAGATCACTATGAGAATAGTCCAGGAGCAACTGGAGTTTTCAAAACTCAAACGGACAGATACAGAGCAACCTGATCTAGCTTTGAAGTTAAGGCCTCCAGAGAACCTTTCAACCTAAATTATCCCATGATTCTACCAAACCAGACCTTTATATGGAAGCTGAGTTACTATGGGGGTAGACAGACTCCATCTGGCTGCCTGTGTGCATGAAAACTACCTTGTTTGCATGTAGGAACAATTTTTCTACATTTATTGATGCTTGTGTTTCATGTATGTGCAGACTGTCCCATGAAGAAAGACCAGCATTTCACAAATGTAGTAGTTTAACATCCACTCTGCTATAATGGTTTAAATCATATGTTGCTGAAGGAGTCTCTTACAAATGGTGAAGTTAGAACGTAATTAGTGCACTCTGTGAATAACTGCAGGTGATCCTTACACTTGGATCTGTGTTTAAAAACCAAGCCACAAGATCACTAGAAGTTGTTTTTCAGTTCCCTAGCAGCTTTAATTGTTTTGTTTCAATTACTCTTTGCTATGGGGTAACCACAACAGATACAAGGTAGTATAATCAGGTCATTTGCACAGTTGCCCTGTACAACTATCATCACATGCATCTTCATAGCAAGAACATTCTTCAGCTTATTTTTCTCTGAAATGGAAAACTTCCACCTTGTGCTCACAACATGGTCTGTTTGGGCTGGCAGATGTCCTCTAGGGCATGCTGCAAGAGGCACTGTTGGGAAAGGGGTGGTGTGCAGCAGAGTAGTGTCTCCAGTAACATTTTTTGGCTTAGGTGATCATGGCAGAATCTCTTTTAAATTGATGTTCACATTATCTTTTAGGCATATAATTCTCACATTTTGTGTTAGATGATGTGATTAAAAGCTCATCTCCACAAATGGAGGAAGACAGAACAAGGTAACTCCTGCAGGTCCAGTGGTCACTGCTGTGGGCTCCTCTGATCCTGCAGCTCCCTTCCTGAGGCGTGGTACTGTGAAGCTCAGCACACCTCAGCCCCACAGGCCAACAAGCCCCTCAGAGGTACTAAGACTCCTGCTCAGAGCACAGCCTGCCTGGGAGATGAAATGTGGCTGGGAATTGCTGTGTGAGGAGAGCAGAGGGTGCAGTCTGCCTAATTTTATGCAGGTGGATGTTAGGCTATAGCATTAACATTCAACTCTTATGAATGCAGAGGAGCAAGGGCAGGGAGACCCCAATACCAAGCTGGAGCTCCTGAAGCCCCCTGTTTCTTCCCTGGGATGTCCCAGGAGAGGCACCATCCCATGGTGTCCCATGACATGAGGGACGTACATGGGCTGGTGGTGGGATGCTAGGGAGGACCTTTTGGGGAGTGCACAATTTCTGTTAGAAGATGTTTAGGACCAGAACCTAAAAGGGGAAAAGGGAGGGGTCATGGTGGTTTGGAGGAGTAAGTGTGGTCAAACAGATGGCAAAGGGGACTAAAGGGGGTGGCTGTGTGCAAACCAGTTATTCAGCCATGCCTGCCCCTGATCAGCGATGTCTATCCTGTCTCCTCCCAAAGCAGTGTTTCCAATCCTTTCTAAACATGATTAAAGATGTTTAAAACAGTCTAAATAATTTTGGCTTGTGGGTGAATTAGGGATGAATTTAGGCAAAACCTTGAAGCATGTATTTCCTTGAAGTCAGTGTGGTATTTGCCTACCTAAGAAATGTCTTACAGAGGCTGGTTTTTTACAGAATTATTCTGGCAACCTTTGTAATTCAAAGCACCTTTGTAGTGTTAAGTGGCTCAAATAAGTGGCTGACATGTTGACTGATGTTTTCTTCATCTCCTTGGAACTGTAAAGTAGGAGGGCTGTGCTCTGCTCATTAAAAGGAAACTAATAAAATTCAGAGGTAAGTAGTTTAAAAGGGTCCAAGCAAACCTAGAGGAAATTCCAAAGTATTAGTTCTAGTTTTCAGAGACCAAAGCAGTCCTGGAGACTAGAATTATGTATGCGTAAGCTTCATATTTTAACATGCATTAATGGAAGAAATATGAAAGTTAAAGTAATCCTTTAGGGAACAAATTGTAGATTTAAGTAACACACTGTCATACAAAAGCAACAACCTCCCCAGCTGTTGTTAAGTGCAACGCTGCAGAAGTGGTTTTGCTCAGTTATACTCAGTCAGCAGAATAGGTTAATTAAATCCTGAATGAATTTTAGATTAAGCACCTTTACAGAAACTGTTAAAGCTATGAGAGTCTGAATTTTAAGCAGGTTTTTGCCCTGTGTGGTTACAGGCACAGGGAGGTGCTGATGTTAGAAATCTGATGTTTCCAAAGAGAAATAAGACAAATTCTCATGGACTTCTTCCACAACAGAGAAATCAAAATTCATTAATACCTCCTCTTCCACTAGTTTCTGGTTTCAATCAGTGTGTGCCAATTTGTTGGGACTTCATTTGAAGGACTTGGAAGTACCAGACAAAAAACTTGAATGCATTGGGTCCATAGATCTCATCTAACCAGAAAATCTAGGGTAGGAAAATTAGAGTGATGTTAATGCTCAGTAGCTTTTCTGCTCCTTTTGCATTATATATCAAAATATATTCAGCTAAACTGTGGAAAGATGAAAAGGAGTCGAAAGAGGTACTAAAAGCCAGGTGGAAATGAGTGCCAAGTGCTAATCTGAAGGAAGCCAAGCTAACGCAGTTTATACAAAGAAGAAGACATCAAGCACAAACCCATGAACTGAGGCTAGCCCGAAGGACAGTGAAGCTGTGAAGGCAGCGGGTGGTAGCAGAGAGCAAGTTACGTAAAGCTGATTAAAACAGTGAGAGTACCCACAGCCGGCACCAGAGCCACAGCTGGTGTGAGAAACTCCCAGTGCCATGCCAAAGGGATGGCTAGGGCTGTGCTCCCTTCCCTGGGGTGCGTGGCTGTCTTCATGGCAGTGAAGCAGCTACTGACTGCTGCAATTTAGGCCATGGAGCAGCAGTAGGGATTCATTTGTGTTAAAAGTTAGAAAGTCTGAAGAAGTAGCAGTAGCATGTTAGAGGTTAACTGTGAGGAGCACTCTGGTTTTGAAGCAGAAAGTCAGAGTCCTGTTTGTAAACAACAATCTAGAAGGTGGGCCTTGGTTTTGGCAGTGGCCTGGTGTAACGGACATGCTGGAAAATATGTTTGCTGGGAAAAGATGAAGAGTGGCATGCCTGTAGCTGCATACATAGACTATATAACCTCATAACTTGGCCCACTGTTTTTTGTGTGACAGAGATAACTCATAACCCAACAGCTCCAGCAGTGCACAGAGCAGCCATGGCTTGTCTGCAGTGCAGACTGTGTAAAGAGCTGTTCTGGCCCTGAAGCGCGTGATTTTTAGGGGCAGCTCCATAAACGTCAGTTACTCCCCTCTCCCTTGCTAAAGGTAGGAGCAGAACCACAGAGGTCCTCTTCCTGAACCACAGTGTGCTCACCACCACACAGTGTGCTCACCACCACAGCCAGCAACAGCCGGCCCCTCCCCACCAGAGTTTTGCTCTACCCATCAGCTTGGGGTTTTGGATGCAATTCAGAATGAGGTGCCTGAGTGAGGATGGTGTTTGTCTCTTTCTACATCTTCTTTTGTCCCTTTGCTGAAGAGCAGCATTTAAGGTTCGGTTCAGGCTTAAGGCCATGTGGAAGTTAGCATAAAAGTTAGAGGGCCACGTGCCTCATTCAGTGGTCATTGCACCCAGCACTGACTGTTTCTGCTCCTGCACAGTGCAGGCTTTGTACCAAAGGATCAAATCTCTGCAGCACAGCTACAAACCTGAGAGAAAAATGAGGTCACAAATATAGGCCAATTACCCGTGCATCACGGAACAAGAAACCTTGCAGAGCAGCCTTTTTTCTGTTTTGGTCGCTCCTCTCCCACTGTGGTTTGCTTTTGTGGTCTTCAAAATGAAAAAGAGAAAAGGACGCATCGTGACTCACGCTTTTGTGTAGCTGCTCTTACTGATCACCAAGGATCTGCTGGTCATGGGAAGCAAACTGAAGGCTGTTCAGTTGCATGGTCTTTTGCAGCCAGTAGCACCTGTACATTTTCTTGTCATTTCAGTGCTTTTGCTGAGGTCAACTGATTTTTAGATCCAAATTGTGCTAATGAATAATTGTACCATTACTTGGTCCTCCCTGTACTGCCTTGAGGCACTGGGGAAGTAAATTGAAAGAAATTTGTAACAGCTAAGAACATGCAAGAAAGAGACCATTCAGGTCAAGCAAACCTAGTCAAAGTCAGAGCTTATTTTCTTCATCTTAGGTTCCAAGAGTAGAGGAGTCCAAAAGTTGTGCTGTGATAAGTTGACCACATAGGTAAAGGCAGACTGCTTCCTGGAGCATGGCTCCCCTTTCCTCCCCTGGCTTTTGTTCATAATCTCAGGGTTTAGTCTAAAACCACAGGGTTTTGTTGTTTGCTACCAGCCTGGACCACACAGTTGTTTGTAATGATCATTAATGAACTGTGGTCACTATGTAAACAAATATGATATTTCATAGAATACTCCAGCTCAAAGCTGTGGCAGTGCAGAAAACTCTCACATGGAGAATTTGCCAGAACTCTGAGGAAACCAGGTGTTTTGCCACTCCAGGTATTGCCCACCAGCATAAGGTGCCAAGAGGAGGGTCCCTAGTGAGCACCTGGCTGTACCGGAGAAGGGAAATGTAACTGTGTGATATTAAACCTACCTAAATGGAAAAGCGTGGGGACACTGATGTCTCTTACAGCCTTGTGTTAACCTCTACTGCAGAAAACTGCACATAAACAAGCACAAATTCGTACCTGATCTCAGTTAGGCCCAGAAAGGAGTGATGAAGGACAGTGGAAGATCCTCTGCTGTGTATTTGGAGCCTAAACTGGTGTCAGTTCTGAACTGGAGTCAGTGGTAATGCAGTGTGGGACGAGTGCTGAAGTCCTAGTGTAGCATGGTGAGGCACACTCGGGCTGTGTGTTGCAGAGCCTTCCTCACTGTCAAATTCATGGAGTGGTGTTAGCAAGAGGTTGGGGTGCTCTTCCTTCCCATTAGTTTGATGGGTTGTGAAAGGTAAAAAGCACTGTTCTCAGAAATGCCTTCTGCCTTCCTTATTCCCGAGGCTGGTCAGACCAGGAGCCATGCTGACCACTGCATAAGTAGCCACAAGATGGTGGCTTAATAAGTCCTTTGATTGATTGTTTCAAGCACCCTCCCTTTGAATACGGTCTGTTTCCTCTTCAGTTTCCTTTCTGACTTTCCTCACCAACTTTGTTGCCTTTATTCCCCTGTGTCTCCTACTGGATCCCTCTCCCTCCCACTTTCTCCTCATCTCCCAGTTGCACTTTGTTTTCACAGAGCAACACTGCGATCCTGACCGATGCAGCTGTGCTCCCAACATCCACCTCTGCTCCCAGCACTAGAAGAAATGGCTTTTGGCCAAACGTGGTCCAAGGAAGGGCCCTCTGTCCCTTATGGCACTGACCTGCATCTCCCAAGGTATGTTCACAGGTCTGCTGCAGGCTTTGTGGGTGTCTCTGGGTAAGCTGCTTAGTGAGTCTGTGTGCAAAGTCCTCATCTGTAAAATGCAGGTGGATGGACCTGCTGCAACCTGGCAGGTTGTCAGAACGTACAGCTTGTGAAATTTATTACAACCCCCCTCACCACCAGTGCCCTCCTGGACTTTCTCCCATGCTTGTTCAGTCACTTTCTTCCTTTACAACCCAGAACAATGGCCTGTCATTTCATCTCAATGACTCTCTGCTGAAAGTGAGCTGTTTGGCAGCTGGCCTGCTGTTTCAGTATGGGATAGGTCTGAGGAAGCTGCAGTGCTATGGCTTAGAAGAAAAAGAAACCCACCATATTGGTGATCCTAGCCTTTACAACAATTTGGAGAGGAGAAAGAGAGACAACAGGCTTCTGATGGGATTGAAGACAGTTTGACATACTTTTGTATGTAGGAGACCTGGCTAATATCTCTGCTGGTCTTCTCAGGATCCTGGAAGAAAACTCTTGAATTGCCTTCCACACAAGCAGATCTGGTTTCCTCCTAAGAACACAGTAATTCCTGAAAAGCTCAACTGTAAAGGTCTGCACTCTTGGTGGGGTAGAACGAAATATTAAAGCTGTGGTGGTGTGGAAGGACACGGGGGGAACCAGGCAGACCGAGAGGAGGGACTGCTGCGCAGAATTTGGCACCCCAGAGAAGTGCTTGGAAGTCCTAGTGCAGGGGCAGTGCTTCAGACTCTAGTCTGAAGCTCAAAGGATTTGAGTGGGATAGGGGTGGACAAGATCCAATTTGAGAGAGCAGGCTGGCAACTACCTCAGGAATAAGCTGCTGTCTAGAAGAGCTTCAAAGCCTTGGATGCTAAGGTACTCTAACACAGACTGAAAAACACTGTGGGCTTTGCAGAGCAGCAGAAAGAGAGAAGATGAAAGATGTTTAACATAGGATCTTACCACGTCAGATATAACAAGATAAAGTTTGAGGCAGTGAGCAACCTCTGCATTTATGACTAACTATTAAAAGAAACAAGTCTGATTCTGATCTTTTCCAATTATTAGAATGATGAGATTTAAACTTCATCAAAAATCATCTGAAGACATTTCCAAAACAAAGCATCCTCAGTACATGGCTTATAGAAAATTGAACTCTTTTGAAGCTTCTTTTTGCTTTATTCAAATAGCAGCTTTTTATTTAATATATGATCAGAGGGAAGCTTGTAAGAATAAAACCTTGTGCTGCCCTCAGCGAGGGGGCATCTTCCACAGCAGGAGGATACAATAACTACTGATCTCCTGTTGCTTCTAAAAATCTTCCAGTCTAACATTCTGTCTTCCCTTTTACAGTCCATTGCACTCAGCTGAGACAGAAAAGGAAAATTAGTGTAAACAAAAGTTAATGCAACACAGTAAGAAAACTTTCAGGGAGAACAGCAAAATCACTGGCTTTTCCCACACACTTTTTGTTGCAGGGTGGATTGGCCTCATGCTTACCTTCCATTTCACATAACCTGGAAGGATCTTCATGAAATGCTTGAGGGCTTCCTGCCAGGTGTTGGCATGGTCTTTCCTTCACCTTCTGTGGGCAGATGGCACATCTGAGCAGAGGGATAGATTCTGAAGTTCAGTCTTTTCTTCACCTACAACCATCTTGCACTGAGAAGCACCTGAGTGTGGTGTGTGATGTCACAGACCCCATGGAGGTACAGAATCATTTATTCAACAAAGTCGCTTGATTATATACTTTGAGCTCACAAGGATGTTGTTATGACAAGGATATTTGTTATGACCAATAATCAATAAAAACCAGCCACACAAATATTCCTGTACAGGTTACTTGATCACCATTTTTGTAACCATTTCCTTGTTATTGTTTCTGGCTGGTATGTGCTTTAGATGTAGCAATCTATGTTATTGCTTAAGAAATCATTGCTGTTACAGACTATGCTTCTTTTTACGACTACATAGTGGTTAAGCGCAAGATATCTTCTGCTCCCAGAACTTCCTATTTGAAACAGACTATGAGGAACAAAGTTTAATTTTCTCCTTGGTCCACTTATGGTAGCACTTTTTATGGTCTTGCATATGCAGATGCATTGTGTTGTTAAGATGGTCCTCAACATCTGAGTACTGGAACTTTGCAGCTGGTTCAGATGATGATGAACTCGCAAGGAAGTAAATTGCTTCTGTAACACCATACTGTAAGAAGAATTTAGGTTTTGAGTCATTAATCCTGCCATCAGTTCCACTTCTGAGGAGCAGGGGTTATTTCTGAATTCTGAGATGTAGCTCATGGTTATCAGGCAATAGCATCTCAGTAACAGAGAATGTGAATCTAGTAATTACAGTGGCTCTCATTTCACAGTTAAGCTCAATAGTAACATTAAGTGAGGTATCACAGTGCAAGCTCTTTTGCTGTGTTTGTGTTAAATATTTTAAGCAGCCCCACATGATTACTTCAGGACTTCCAGGAACCTCCTATCTGAGCTCAGTTGGTAGGAGTCTATCTGCTTCACCAGCACAGCTGAGGCATGGTGTTTATCACATAAAATTACTGGGAAAACTGCAGCAAAAGTCCCATGTTAGTGGCAGCTGCTTTCCTGTTTCAGCAAAATTCTCCACTTCGTAACTGTTCAGCAGGTAGAGGAAAATGACTATCTGGGCCAGGTGTCAATTCACTGAAAGCTAGCAATAGTCAGAAGTATTTTTGGAGAAAACAAGCTTTGAAATAGGAAAAGGAATATTGTCCCTCTGAAGTAATGAAAGAACAAGACTGCTGGCCCAAATATTCCTAGCTGGGCTATCATCCTGACTCCAAAAAATGTTGAACATGGACAGAAAGAATGCTTTGAGGGTGAAAGAAACAGATCTATCACATGGTCTTCTCTGAAGTGAGGCACTTTGTGGGGGCATGTTAAGATCAGTTCTGCCCTGTCCCTTGTTGTAGAAGGAAGCAAAGGGCATCAAGACTGCTTTGTGTGAGGACACCGACAGGAGCCGTGGGGGCAGCTGCATATCCTGGTGAGGATGTCCCTGATAGCATCTAGGTGGTGATACCTGTGACAGGCTCTAAAGCATCAAGGTGGTGGAAGTCCACTGGGGGTGAGTGGTGGATCAGTGCAAAATTAGATGTTTCCCAACCCTGGTCAACAAAGAGAGAGGAAGCTTCAGTGAGGCAGGAAGTGGTTAATATTAGCACACTTTCCCAAATCTCAATTGGAGGCAAACAAAGCATCCTGGGGAGGAGTGGGCATGGGTAGCTATCAGTTGCCAGCTTTCTCAAGGGGGTCCTCATATACACCTATGCTTTTTCCCTTTGGTAAAGAACATGTCTGTGCTGCACAAAACAATCATAGGACCACAGAATCATAGAATAGTCATCTAGTCTAATCCCCTCTGCAATAAGCATGGGTGACTTCTGTGAGAAGCTGCTAGAAGCTTCCCTCATGCCAGGTGGCTCCAAGAGAGACCTGCTGCTGGTCAAGGCTGAGCCCATTGATGATGGTGGTAGCCACCTTCTATGTCCTCTGGGATAACGTAGTTAAGAGGGAAAAAGAGCCCTGTGCAACAACCACTGCAGCCATAGAGAGGAGTGAAAAAATCAGAAACAGCTCTGCAGATACCAAGGGCAGTGAAGAAGGAAGAAGAGGAGGTGCTCCAGGCACCAGAATAGAGTATAATCACAGTGGAAAAATCAATTTTATCAAATCACTAACCACCAGTGAGTGACTGCATGCATGAAGACCTAAAGATCAAATGATTACAGCAGTTGCCTGCTCTTAGAAGGGAAGTGGAAGAGAAATTATCACTGTACACTGCAATATGAATTCCGAAAGCTGTGTTAGCTGTTTGCAGCAGAGAATCCTGTGCCAGCAACTGCTCTCCCTGTCATCTGCTTGCCATAACACCCCAATTTGCTTTCCCTCCTAATCCACATGGAAATTCAGGAGTACTCTCAAGTCTCTAAGAAGATTTGAGATACCTAGCTTCTATTGACTGCAGTAAGAGTTAAGTGTCCAATACATTCAAAACTTATTAAAACCAGAATGATTTAAACATGTGCTTGGTTATCTCACTGATCCATATCTGACCATAGATAGGATGTGTGATTAGAACACAATCACCTGCCTACACAAATCTGAACAAGTGGTATCTCAGTGGTGCCTGTTTAGGAACAGTAATTCCCACTCTGCAGAAGACCTAGAAGATTTTCCTCCTTGCAGAGCAATCTCTTGTGGGATTTTTCCTCTGGGTTGCCGCAGATCAGCAATGTGGTTAATGGTTATAGCCTGCACCATGGTGTAGAGGTAAAATGAGAGAGTCACTGTTTCACTGAAGTGACCAGCCAACCCCTCCAATTTGTCTTTGCAATTGGGAAAATGACAGAGCAAAAAAGCACATGCTGCTGCCTCTTGGTCCACCCAAAAGAGAAAAAAATCTCTGAGCTATATTGAGCCCATGCAGTGGCTGCATATTGTACAGACACAATTTCATACTTACCTATTCCATTTCAGCATTTGTGCTTTTAGGCAGGAGCCAGGATCCCAAATGCCTTGAAATCACCATACTGAACAACCAATTGCATCATCAGGTATATAGAATCATAGAATCATAGAACAGCTAGGGCTGAAAAAGACCTTAAGATCATCCAGTTCCAACCCCCTGCCATAAGCAGGGACATCTCACACTAAACCATGCCACCCAATGCATAGCTGTGAATAAACTAATGATGGAAATGAACAGAATGCTTCTGACTGTCCATGCATTGAGAATCTGTATCAGGTTTCCAAAGGGAGTAAGAGACCAAATTAGGATTTCCTGTATGAATTGGCATGCTTGGCACTATTGTCTGTGATAAAACAAGCCTGGAACCTAACTCAACAAACCTTTTCCAAGGCCATGAGCTGATATTTCAATATCTACATCATCTGATGTAACTTCTCTTTAACCTTTACTCTAGCTTTAAAATGTAGACAGCATCATCCTACCTAAGCAATTCCTTCATTAATGAGTCCCATAAGCATTGATAAAAGGATCAGGGCTGGACTCATGGCTGGACATGTGGTGTACCATCTTATACCTTTATTTTTAATTGAGACTGCCTGTACCCTGAGTTAAAAAGAAAGGATTACTTTTGTTTGGGGTTCCCCCCCCATTTTTATATTTATTTTATCTGTCCTGCAGGAATCTTTCTGATTTCTGTAGAACTGCACAAGAAGGGAAGTATCTGGCTGGGCATGTTCTATAGGGGACTGATGAATGGCCCTACTCTCTCTCCAACTATTACAGGATAAATCTGTTTACACACAAAAAATTGACCTGGGCTGGTGAGGTGGGACTAGAACCAGGAAACTTGCACGTCCCAGAGGTACAAATGCATTTGCAGCCAACAGCATTAGTAACTCAAGACCATAAACAAGCCACACTGTCATTAATTACTCAGACAGGGGCAGCCGCAAAAGCAGTGAGAAGACCCAAAAGCCAACTGTAAATAGTTCATCTAGCTGATTAGTTTGCCTAAAAAAAATGAGTGGACAGTTTCAGAGGTCAGAGCCCTTGGCACAAGTCGGTCTGAGGCCAATTTGCAACTGGACAATGGCATAAGAAACAGCTTAATTCCTGTTAAAAAAATAAAATAAGATCCCAAACAATTAAAACAACAAAATCACTCAAAAAACAACTACCAAAAATAAGAATTTTCCAGCAGGGGAGTAATCACTGCAGTTTCCAAGCACAGAAGGTAAGGCTTTTTGCACCAGAGGTATTTAATTAAGGACATGGAGTGTTAGTTAGGTCTAATGGTGCTTTCACAGAGAGGGCACTGAAAAGACATCGCTGCTGTCAGAGGGTGCACATCCCTGATATAGCACAAGCCAGCTTCCTATACACAGGCAACAAAGCTCACCCAAGATATTATACCATGTAATGAGGGTTTATGAGCAGTATTAAGTCACCCTATAATGAAACAAACCAGGAGATCCATGAGAAGGACAGGTCTATTTACCGCACCTATGTGAGTCCCAAAGTGTTGTTCTTGAGTCTTTCAGAGTCTTTTGACGGTTATGGTGGGAGGTTGATCTTATGATCAGAAAACTTCAGATATTAAGGAGAACATGCTGGAAGCAGAGGAAATGCCTTGAAGCACATTAAGAGCCCTGTTTCACAAAATGCAAGTTTTCTTTATGGTAGCTCATTGCTAATTCACAAGAATCTTCCTAATTTTCATGTATGGCCTGATACTAAGAAACAGCTTATTCTAGTGGAAACTATCCCAGTGCAGAGTTTTAATTGTAAGCTCAACTTGCATGAAATTCCTGTGCATGGAAACACATTGGGGAATTCAGTGAAATCTTCCAGTTTAGATACAACACAACTGGTTTTTCCTTTCCAGAGCACAGTCAAAGGGCACACATAATTTACACATCTCTCTAAACCAGTGATTTCTCTGAAGATGAAGGCTTCTGAGACAAATTAAATATGTCAATTTAATGGTAATGAGAAAATTGCAACATCAAGTTGTTTACACAAGCAGAATAACCAAGCCTGGCAACTCTGTTAGCCTTTGCACTATGCGTTGTGCAAATATTGTCTCACAATTGAATGATCTTGACTTACTTTAACTAATCTGAGAGCAAATATTGCAAATACAAAGATTAGCTGAGCAATTTTCCAACCACCTGCAGGAAAAGAAATCAAATTACATGCCTACGTGTCAACAGAAAGGATTCCTGAATGGGCTGTACAGTCAATGGGGCACAAGAAAGGAGGCTGTTCTACCCCAGCAGTGGGGATCTGATGATGATGAGCTTTTGGGATCAGGCAGGAGAAAAAGAAAAAGGTTGTGTGTCCCAAATCCACTGAGAGGATGGAATGGAGGTCGATAACACTGGTGTGGTTTCCAGCCCCTGACTTCCACACAGCCCTTTTAGGGATGTAGGAATACAAGTGAACTGATATACAGGTAGTCTCCACCACAAACCCAGTTCACAAGGGGTTGCAGTGGTATACCAGGCAAAGACTGAAAAATGCTTAGAAGAGGGGAAATGCTGGATGTAAGCTACAACTTGATATGTCTTATGTGCAAAGCAAAGTATATAGACAGCAAAACCACACAGACCAAGGATAAACACTGACACTACCATTTATGCATCCAAGTCTCTTCAGCCAAAGTGTCAGGGCCATTCATGTGACTGTAACTGGACATCTCATGATGGAAGAAGGGGCCTGCTAGGAAAACAAGTTGCAATCCCTGTTTTGTTGAAGGGAAAACTGATGTGCTTGTTGATACCTTGTGAAGCAGGAGGCCGTTGCTTTAGTATCCCACAAGGAAAAATCATGTCTAACAGCACGAGGTTTGGTTTCTGCTTAATCACTGCAGCAGCTTCATCAAAACATTTTGCCTGATGATTTTCACCTGCATAAGATGTATTTTTATAGTAAAATCCACTTTGAGAGAGAGGACCTGAACGGGCACAAAGAAATTTATTCAGGCTATAAAACTTCTCTGCCTCCCAGGATAAGACCTGATGAATACTAGCAGTGTTGGAAGTTATTACTTTCTGAAATCTGCCACCTTGCTCCAGTACAATGCCCTGCATAGAGGTAGGGAAGTTTCTGAAGTCTTAATTTTCTCTGTCAGAAGTGGAATCCTAAAGGAAGTTAGAGATTAACCACCTTACCACAATTTATTAGTACCTATCACCCTTCAGCATTTAGAGCCAAGGCTTGCCATCCAGCTATGGAGCACCACCTAAAACAACCCAACTAACTTCACTCATGCAGCAGAGACACAGGTGTTCTCCAAGCTGTATCATTTCTGCCCACTTAGGTTGTGCTATAGGGGTGCAGGATTTGGGACTCCCAGCAGCCACTGAGACAGTCCCGCTCCAGCAGACATGGGTGGCTCCATCCAGGAGTGCTCATGTTAAACTTCTGTGATGGAACCAAAGGGAAGCCTGCCCTGCCCTTCCAATCCTTTACCTGCCAGCAGAGTGAGGGTTTCACCCTGCACTCTATTATTTCATAGAATCATAGAATAGTTTGGGTTGCAAGGGACCTCATCCAGTTCCAAACCGCTGCCGTGGGCAGGAACACCTTCCACTAGACCAGGTTGCTCAAATCCCTGTCCAACCTGACTTGAACACTTCCCAGGATGCAAGCTTTTTAAACAGCTCTGCCTAATCTGCGAGCTTTCAGAGTCCGCTTTCAAATGCAATGTCCTGTTTAGTTTTAGCACATCAACAACATGCTTTCTTAGCCTATCTGTATGCATTATCTACTGCTGTAATGTATCATGTACTGAACTACAGCATCATTACAGGTAAGTGCTCAGGTTTAAATGCAAACATAATTGCATAATGTGGTACAGCCAGGAAGAATAATGCAGGAAATAGAGCCAGCTCCATCTGATAGTGCAATCTGACTGGAACGCTGACCGCTTGGATCCAAACACACAGCCTAGATGGGGCAACCAAGAATAAAAGTGCTTTGCAGTATCTTTATTGTCATCATCAAAAACACTTATCTGTAAGAAAGGTAAAAAGGTGAAGATGAGACTCTTACAGAAAAGGTCACATAAGCAATAGAGTAAGACTGGGTTATAGTGGCCAGGAAGATGCCACTGCCTTTGCACTGTCACTATGAGCTGAATTTGCCAAATCCTAATGGGAAAGCAAACATTATGTGACATTCAGAAGACTGGGAACACTCATGCTATTTCCCTGAAGTCAAGGGTATCTATTTAATTGCAATAAATTCAGGTAAAGTCTCAGATCTTCCTGTGCAAGGAGTTGCACACACAGAGAACATTCCTGATGCAAGACACCTTCCAAATGAGGACATGTCTATGGCAGTTATGTATTCTTCAATACATTCATTTTAGGTAGTTAAAATTAGAACTTACTCTTGATGAAATAGTTCTTCCATTTAATTTTCTTTCTTTTTTCCCCAGTACTTTTTGCTCACAGTGGCACACGATAGGCAATTTCAGCAGGGGTGCAGACAGCACCACAACATAAGCCAGAAGGCAGCTGAAGTTAATTTAGTGCACTTTGTGTTGAACAACCATGCCAGGAACAAGTACGCCTCCACTGAAGAGCAGCGTCACACACATTACGGGACAGCAACCACTCTTGTCATTTCAAGTGATTTTAGCTCAAACTTCCTTTAAATCAGACAACCAGATGACAGACTAGCGTGAGAGAGAACCTCTCAACCAACACACTGCCCTCTGAACTGAGAGGCCTTTGAGTTGAAAGCACAAACTGCTGCTGTTTGAACTATAAAGCATGCTTCTCTGTTTTGCAGGGCTGTAACAGCTCATCTTTGTTGGGAATGCAGATTCCCTGAAATAATGTACACTCCATGGCTTTCACTATCTGCCCTCCCACACACACATTTGTCTGCCTGGTAATCATCTGGCAGGACATAAAATCCAGGGTCCCTTTATCCAAGGATCTCTGCTGGCACATTCTTACCCCAGAATATGAATGTGTTCAAGTACTTAAGGTGCAGATGGGTGTCAAGTTGCATTTTCCAAAGGCAGATTTGATTTCAGGAAGAGATGGGCACCCTACTAGGGTATATACTCAAATGGGGATATGTGTACAGGAGGTGGAAGTACCTTGGTCCAAATCCAGAAAGACCTATCCCCTGCCAGATATCACCACCTGGAGAAACTTAGCCAAAATTGTCACTCCATGGTACCTGCCTTCACGTCCCTCAGGGACCTGGCAATCGAGAAACCATTTCTTCCAGACCTGAAAATGAACACTGATCTGGGGCCATGCCAGTGACCAGTGACTGCAGTCCTTCCTGCATGGAGAACCTCAACTTCTGCAGCATTCCCTGGGCATCTCAGCTTTGAAGCCATACTTTTACATCCAGTGGCTCCATTTCATGATGTGTCCCTGTTCTGACCGCAGCAGGGCTTGCAAAAAGGCACTACAGAATAACACCAACTGCACAAAACTTTCTCTGCACCAATTCATTTGGCACAGAGGAATTCAAGACAACAAGGAGCTAAGTTATAAGTCCAGGAAAATATACACAGATCCACATTGGGCAAGTTATCCCTACAATTAATCCAGAATTGCTTTATATCTCTACCCAGGTTTGCATAGGTCAGTCTAGTCATCTAAATCCATGCTGCTTTTGTGCCTACATCTGCTTGCTTTCATGCCTAGATGAGCTTGCTGACAAGCTCAGGGAAAAGCTTTCCTCAACACTGAAAGCACGAACTACATCTTCTGTTCACCAAGCACAGGTTAAGGCAGGAGGAAGAAAGATAAATAAGTGAGTATTAGACAGTGAAAGAGCAAGACTGCATGTGAAAGAGGGAGAAGCGTGATCCCTAAGTGGCTGAAGCTGAGAGTGACCCTTGATCAGAATCACAGACCCAAAGAAGATGTGTGAAAGCAGGAAAATAAATCAATAAGCAAAACAACAATCTCTTTCCTCAATTTTATTTGAGGAAGTCAAATTTACTGAGCTCCTCACAAACTGTCTTTGGCTAAAATCACTGCTAATGAGCTCTGACATTTGAAATTAACTGAATATGAGCTAACAGCTCCCAGCCCCACACCACCCATGAAGTTTACTGGGAATATTTTGTTAAAGCCATAGAAGAGCTAAACTGACGCTTTATTGAGAAGACACAGTGTTCACAAGAAAGTGTTTATAACATCCACTTCACCTGATGCTTCCCTGATCTGGGATGTCTGCTTTTCTTCATGGGGACCACAGAGCACTCAGTCCTCTTCGTTCCTTCCCATTGCCATTATAATTATTTGCTAGTTTTTATGAGGTAGCCTTACGATCTCTTAATGAAGTCCTTTGCTCTGCAGCTATTCACAAGGACAGATTGGACACAAGGGGCTTCCACTTATGGAGCTGCCAATCAGGAGAAGGTACCCAGCATTTAGCAAGCAGTTGTTAAACCAGTCTATCACCAAGCTATTACAGACTCATCATGAAAACAGCTTGCTTTTACTGGCAATCACATAAAATTAACCCTTTCCTGAAAGACAGAAGGAAGGCCCTATAAGATAATTGTGTTACAGTGCCTGAACATGTCTGGTTTTCCTCCTGTTACAGCATTTTTTTAAAATCAAAGTTTAATAAGAACAACACAACAAATACTCTTCATTTTTACTCTGCTCTTGTTTTAAAGACTCAGAAGAAGTCACTATGCAAGATGATTATCTTTCCGTCATTACTGGGAGCTTACTACAAGACCAAACTTTTTAGGGTTTTGTTATCCTCAGGATTTACCTATTTCTTTTTTTTTTAAATGAAGCAAAACCCAACTGTCCCACAAACACAGCCTACCCAAGGCTTCTTCTCACTTCTTGTAAATTGGATGGGAAGCCTGACCCTGCACTTGTGGCTATAGGATAGCCTGGGTACCAAACTCAGCTCTTTAAAGCTATGTCCCTATAGACAGGTTAACCCAATACCCACCTTACACAATGTCATGAATGACAGAGGTATTACACTGGGTCCAGGTATAGTCTACAACCTAGCTGAAACTTTTCAGAGACAGAAAGAGAAGGAGGTCCTCCTCCTCTGCAACCCATGGATAATGAGAACCAGCCTACCTGTGTTACTGACCTATATCCTGCCAATGCTTATCCAAATGAACAAATATCTAGAGAATTCTGTGGCTTTGTATATAAGTTTTTTCTCCTGCATAAATGTCTCTGAATAAACCACCAATAATTAGGAGTGACTTGCAGGAACATAGAGAAACCTGACATACCAACACACATGTAAGCTCAGCATTTTAGAAGATTAAATCCAATCAATTTTGATGTGGATGAGGGAACAGGATCATCAAGGGGAAGGTTTGAAGTTCAGAACTGGGCACTCATATGTCAGAACCTCAGTATAGATTTAGGTGCCTAAAATGAAACACCAACAAAACATAAAGTTGAGAAGTAGTGTAGGTCAGGCAGTGCCTTTGTTGCTCCCACGTGAAGCATCAAGTATACAGTAATGCTCTGTTTGGGATTGGGGAGAGAATACGAAGTCAGATGGTAACACAGGATCCTATTTTAGTGATGAAAGTGTCTGAAAACATCTTCAGCCTACACCACACCTAAGGAGGTGCAAGACGTTCACATACATTAAGCCGTGCCTCAGTGCAGAAGAGCAAATCTGGGTTATAATAACTATTCTATGCTTGTGTCTCCAAGTACCTCAGCCCCTTTCCAATTAAATCCCCAAAATAGAGAGATGGAGAAGGCTTCCTGCTGACTTCACCTGGAGCTCAAGGCCAAGCACCCCATCATGGACCCAGCCATCAAATACTCACATCCCCTTCCCCCAAATTAAGAATATAGATAGAGAACCAGATAGAGAACCAGAGCCATGCTTTCAAATCACAGACAATCATTTGCTCTCCAAAACTGCCTAAACACTGAAGCCAATTAGGGTTTGTCATAATTAAACAAGAAAGTGGCTGCAAGACTCTGTGCAAGAGTCTGGGAGCAAGCAGAGAGAAAATGTGCCTGCAGTCCCCCAGGATGGCTTCCCCACACCCTCCTGACCTTAATTCAAGCCTTCTCCTCCTGCAGGAAGGGAAAGATTTGCTTTCTGTTCCCTGGAGGTGCACCTCCAAAATGATACTTTTCACTCTGAATCTGTGTTTCTCTTAAAGGTGGGGAACAGGAATAAATAGAGGGGAGAGAAAGAAAACAATTCTCATTCAACTAAGCCATGCTTAGTTCTGATTTCACACAGGTAAGTTTAAATGCAAGTGGAAAGGCTTTGGTGCACTGTAGGTTGACAAGAGACTGGCATCCCATCCAGGGCACAACAACATCCTATCCTGGGGGTAACTCCCACTGTGTCTTTTATGCAACAGTGTAAGTGATGGGGAGAATAGGACTCCTTGACACAAACAATTTGGTAAGCAGTCCCCTCAGAGATATTAGAAAGATGGTGGGATAAGAAACAATAAATTAAAAAAAAAACAAAAACAAAAACAAAGCAAGAGGCTGTTAACAATGGTGAGGGAAAAAGAATGCTACACTTCAGTCTCTTATTTTTGATGTGACAGCAGGAGAGGAAAGAATTAAACCTGAAATCAGGAGCAAAATTTAAAGGCAAAACAACCCAACCCACACCACAAGCAGATCGCATCAATTTCCCATTGCAGCCCAAGGACAATTCCATTGCAAAAAAAAAAAAAAAAAAAAAAGTAAACAAAAAAAAAAAAAAAAAAAAAAACAACAA
>JBAFWW010038137.1:10916-26442 GCA_036873685.1 Agapornis canus | reverse complement strand
CCCTCCTCTGGACTTGTTCCAAGAGCTCCATGACCTTTTTATGTTGAGGACACCAGAACTGCACAAAATACTCCAGGTGAAGTCTCATGAGAGCAGAGTAGAGGGGCAGGATCATCTCTTTTGACCTGCTGGTCACGCTCCTTGTGATGCAGCCCAGGATATGGTTGGCTTTCTGGGCTCCATTAAGCATCATGTTAAGTGTCTTATCGAACAACACCTGCAAGTCTTCTGCGGGACTGCTCTGAATCTCTTCTTTGTAGTAGTTCTAATGAGGAGTCTGGCTTTGTTGCCAAACTTCCTAGGAACATCTTGTACTTTGATAGTTCAACACCTTTGTTAGAACTCAAATGAAGGTTACTCAGAGAATGAGGTAGATGGAAAAATAAACTGCTGAGTTGATACAGTCTTTGTAGAGAAGAAATGTAAGGTTCAAATTAAGTTTCACTAAGTGTAACTGTCACTTGATGATCAGGGATGAAAGGGTAATTATGACTAAAACAATCTTGTATAATTGGTTCATGTAATACGGCAGATCTTATTCTGTTGTTAAAATGCTTTGTAGTTTCTTTTTTAGTTGTGATTAACATTGAATAACATATGATTTTGATTCTGTTTATTTTTGGTCTGCTGCTTGGCCCATCGTTACTGCGATGCTCTGACTGGTTAGACTGTACGCCATGGTTTCCCTTATCAACCTTCTGCCTTGGCATTTGATCCGGTTCAGAAAATACTGGCCATCGGGACTCAGACTGGAGCACTAAGGCTGTATCCTTTTATAATCTGAAGCAGATTTAGTGCACCTCATGCAAGTAATGTTTTGATTCATGTGCTGGAATCATGCAGAAGTCTGTGGGAACCAGGTATGTGGGAGGGGAAAAAAAAGAAAAGCTCTGTTTTCTGTTGGTGGGTGTCCTGGCTGTTCTGGTTGTTCTTTATGTCAATTCAAGTTGTATTAATGATGTGAAGCATGGCTGCTTAGTCCCCATTACCTCAAGTTAATAGAAACATTTTGTAGAGGGTTACTAGAGTTTACAGCAGCTGACTGCAAATCTAGAGACTTGGGTTGAGTGGTCTTTTGTTGTTCTGCTGTATTCTCTGGGGTGGAGAAATCCTATGCTGCTTCGTGAGGTTTTTTGGGTGGTGGGTGTTCTTTGGTCTTGTTTATGAGATAAACTTTGTGATATTGTAGTTACCTGCTACTGCTTCTGTATGCCAAATGATGGTTTCAAGGGGGGCCACTAAAGGGTACAGGAATTCCATCTCACTAATAGCTTCCAAGTGACTGAGATGAGCAGAATGAATTTATGGAATACAGCACCAGTAACCCTGCTTCTTTTTGTTCACTAAAAAGTGAACTTACCCATATGTTCATAGCTGTATGGTACCATAGCCATATGGTACTATCCAAGCCATGTAACAACATATGTATTTAAACGTTTATTTTTAAAAGAAGATGCCCCATAGATTTTTTTTTTTAATCCACACTGCCATTGCCCAGACATTACTTTTCAGCAGAAGGGGATTAATTAAATTCTCTGTTTTCCTGAAATTGCCTGAACTCTGACTCTTTTGAGGAAGGCTTAGGCCATCTTGCTAGAAAAATTTACTTAATCCTCTTTAAATTGTAGGAAAATCTCATCTTTTCCTTTCCCTTAGCTGCTTACATTAGTCTGCAAGTAGAACTTTTTTTTTGTTTCTTTCACTAACATTACAGCTCTGCCTGCAAGGTTCATTGCCTTAAGAGACTTGGCTTTCCCAAGTTAAAAAAATTTGAGCTTCACTATCAAATCTAAAGCTTTAAGAAGACACTGAAGTAGCCTGTATGGTATCTATAATGATATCTATTATGATCTCTTAATTCAAAGTATAAGTAACAGTAATAACCATACACTGCTTTTAATGCTGTATGTGAAACTACCCTGAACTCCATAAATTTTGCTTTTAAAAAGATGAGTTGATTTAAATGAAGAATGAAGTGTGAGTAGTGCTGTTAATTACACTCATATCAGTAGGACAGATGAGAAAACAGAGACCTAAAAGTAAGGATTTGGTCTGGAGGAGAGATCAAAATGCACTTGTTTAGAGCTTGCTTACCTGTGATTTTGGGCAACATGATGTTGCAGTTTGGGAAATGATGACTTGATAAGAAACTGTTTATTTGCACTCATCCATGACTACACCTGTGAGATCCCAGAGTGTGAATTGCTTTCTAAATAGTTGAGAGAAATACTGCAGGTTTGTTAGGCAAGAAACAGTTATTGTGACAGGAAGCAGTAACAGTGACAGAAAATGTATTTCCTAAGGGGTGAGGTTTTGTGCTGAAATGTTGGTGTTCCCCTAACTTGGTGAAGATGAATATGCTTCTTGGTATCTAGGTACAGATTTGTGGAAAAACTAGTGAAAAACCCTCAACCTCAGCTGGTATGCTAAGCTCTCTAATCCAGCAACACTGCAGAAGTGGCATCTTCTGTGTATTAGTTGTTCTTTGGGACAGAGGTGTGCAGGCAGAAGGGATAGACTTGAACATTTTCCTGATGTAAAACCAGCCTCTCTCTCACCCTAGTGAAACTTGAAAAGTGCTCTTTGAGATGGAGTGAAACTTGCAAGAAGTGCTTATTTTATGCTGTCGCTTAAAGATAGAAACGCATCCAAAAAGTGCTTGTTGACCTACAGGATGCTTTACCTGAGAAGCTTTTTACAAGCAATAAGCTATGTGCAAGGATTCATTAAAGTGAGAGCCACTTACTCTTTAGAGCTGCAAAAATGTTTTTAATTGAAACAATATTTGGACTGGAAAGACTAAGAGTCAAGAGGTATTCCACTGAGAAGTAAATCCTAAAAGTGGGAGTAAAATCAATCCTCATTTTCTTCTGCATTTATCTTGTGGGAGTATAGAAATAAAGGAATACTAACGCTTCTTTCATTGCTTGCCAGCAGATGAGATCTGGGATATTAGTGTTTTCTTTGCATCTTCAAGTATAGGTGTGTATTGTCAAGCTTTCACTTCCTATTGCAAGTAAATGATCTGAAAAATTTTGAAGCAAATTTTTTTCTTTTTATTGTTTTTTAGAAAGGGTATTAAAGATAAAATATTTTTAAATCAAGGAATGTGCTGTTTTAGATTTCATTAATAGGTGAAGAAATTAAGGTTACAGAGTTGATTTGCTTTGGGTTGTTTATCAGCTAACCTCTTTACAGAACATGTTCTCTGTATTTGAATAGTCTGCAATTTGGGTATTATAAATTCAAATCCTCTTTTGATTAGAGCAGATAAATATGAATGGGAATTTTCCCAATCACACTCATTCTTCTTTATGGGAATTCTATAACCACTAGTGGAGGAACAGAGAGAATTCTAACACATAGATGCTAAATGCTGTTTCTAGTATTGATACAGTTAAAATGAACCAGAATCTGAAGAATCAGAATCTGTAGATACAAATATTCTTAGAATTCACTGACTTAATATATTTTCAGTCAGAGATTAAGACAGTATAACATCAACACTATATTGAATTTTCTGAATCACCAGAGTAATTGTGAAAATACAGATACCTAAAATATAGGTGGCATGTTTCACTAATTAGATTAGAATTACTACTATGTTAATATTCTTGTCTGCAGTCCTAGGTGCTATGGGTTAAAATCAGAGGACAGCATTGCTGAGTTGTAACTAGTGTACCAGAGGCAGGACTTTGCCATTCTGCGCCCATAACCAGCATTTGGTTTTAGATCTTGTAGCTCTGAGAGGGAGAGAAGTCTATAAAAACATTAGGTGCAGGCTGCTTTTAGTGTAAAACTTAGACCTTATGAGTCACCAAAGTTACAGCAGGGTTATTCATTATTCAGTAGCTTGTGATGTATTCCAGATATTCCTTTAAAAACAAACAAACAAAAAAAAACAAAACCGCTTGGGTTTATTTCAAGAGTTACTTATAAATATTTCCAATTCTGATTTAGTGAGGTGACTTAAAAGGAAGTGTTTCTGAGGCAAACTGATACTGCTCAGGTATTATCCTGAATTAACAAAGTATGTTATGCTCTCCACAGAAAGAATCATCTTGAGCTATTGATAACAGGGGCTCTGTTCCATTTTCAGCTACAGGCAGCTTTGGTTCCTTCACTGTGTATGAGGGAAAGTTACAAAGTGTATAGCTTAGTAGAATACAAACCTTGGAGAGGGTTCTACTTTGATTGTAGGACAGCCAGCTGACGTGACCCTTTCCCTGACATCAGGATCTGTTGATGAAAGTTCAGCTGTTTGATTCTGTGTTCTGTATTGCATGGGAAACTGAGTAATGAGGTAGGCACAAGAGAAAAAGCACAGTGCTGAGTGACATAAAATCTTAAATTTATTTCTCGCATGCACCCACACTCTTTTGCTCATGCTGATTGAGTTGTTCCTTTGAGTTTGTGGTGCTGATCAGAGGACACTTGTTCTAGCTGCTTGAGGTGTTTGAGTCTTGGCTGGTGGCCTGGATTTTGTATGTGACAGTTCTGCCTCGGGCTCAACCTTCTGCACAGTGCTGGATGCTTGTGGATATGTTTCCCACAAGAAGTAATTGTTTGCTCTTGATTACAAACTAGTGGTCAATGTAAGCTGTCTCATACTGCAGGCCAGTATCTTTGACTTTCTCCATTCTTAAAGGGGTTCAGCTGGTGATACCGGGGTGGCTTTTGCTTTTTGATCTCCTGTCCCAAATGTATTAGGTACCAAGTAGTTAAAAGTTCATCTCTACTTCTTTCCTGTGCACACCCAAGCCATTATAGCAGAACATGTCATCCTTTTAGTTCCTAAAGTCCAGAGTCTTTAGCAAGTTTGGTGCATAATTTCCTGTGCTTTGTTTTCCCAGCAGATAACAGAACCTTCTAACAAGTTAAGAGATGAGGATATATGTACTCAAGATTTAACTTGCTTGAATTATTAAATTGGGTAGACTTTCCACTAACGGCATCCTGACAGTGTTCAGTCTTATAGGTAATAGCCTTGTTTCTGTAATGTCCATTGTTTGTGCTCTTCTGCTCTAAAGTCCTTTTAGAATCATGGAATGATTTGGGTTGGACCTTAAAGCTTACCCATTTCCAACCCCCCGTCCATGGACAGGGACGCCTTCCCATGACCAGGATGCTCAAAGCCCCATCCAGTCTGGCCTTGGACACTTCCAGGAATGGGGCATCCACAACTTCTCTGGGCAACTTGTTCCAATGTCCACCACCATCCCAGTGGAGAATTTCTTCCTAATACCTAATTTAAACCTACCCTCTTTCAGTTTAAAGACATTCAGTCAGTTATCATATGGACAGGGTAGCATCTAAATGGTAAAGATGTTTAGGAAGGCATGATGGACTTTTCCAGAATTTGTCTTCCTTTAGGATGTCATTTAATCAGATCTTTAAATTACTAATTGTTCAGGGCTCTGAATCTAATAGTTGGCTGAGCGTTTTTGTTTGCTTTTATAGGAGGTAGAATAAGTTTTGAAGCTAAAGCAGAAAAATGGAAGGAATTCTCCTGCTCCCTGCTGTTTAACTGATTCATCTTAAACAAGTTTCTTTGGTTTTCTGTGCTTTAGTTTCTCAATAGCAAAACTAGGACAGTATATCAAATGAGGTGTTTTTTGATTGTCTGCCAGTACAAATGCAGTATCCCTAGTTCTGTTTCATGGCTTAAAAATACTCATTTGAAGCTTGAAGCTCAGGCTGTGTCTTGATAGAGTGAATTCTAAAAGGGAGGACGGTTTCCACTAGAAATCTCTTGAGAATAAAGAGTAAGTGTTGTGTCTTCTATGCAAACCAAATTGTGCCTAGAACTTTTTATTCTTTTTAATTAAAGAGTTTCTTTCTGTTGCAAAGTCAGTTCATGGGAAGGAGAAAAATCAGATTTTGTCATTCTGTCATTAAGCATCTGATGATCCCAGTAATTCTGAATGTCAGCATCTGTTTGTTTCCTCCCATTCTCTTCAGAAGCAAAAAGTTACTCTTATGTAAGCAAATGGCTGAAGTTTTCATATATTTGAGGTGTGTAAAACTTGCTTTCTCTGACTTCCATTCTCTGGCCCTTGTGAGAGGAGCTTACAATTGTTATTCTTTGATCAAAATAGCTCAAAGCCTGGGTGTCTGGTTCCATGCAGTCAGTTTCTGATGAAATGTTTATGTTGCAGCATCTGGGTAGTTTTACTATAGATGAATAGCAAAAGATTCAAGCAATTTAGAGAATTCTCTGAAGCTCTAACAAAATCCCATTTAAAACTTGGTATGTGATTATATTCATTAAAAATACTTCTCCTTTGGATCATTCAGTCTATGCTAGGCAGTCTGACTGTGTGAGGGGTTTTTTTGTTTGCTTTTTGTTTTTCCTCTCACAGAAACATCAGCTTGAGATGTTGTGTGTTGGTTTTGGGGTTTTTTTGTGGGTTTTGGTTTTTTTTTTTTTCCTCCTTTTTTTTTGCAATAGCTCTATACCAGCTCTTTATTCCTTCTGGAGAAAGGGCAGTAGGGCAATGTCAGAGAACAGATTTTGAACTGAGCATCTAACTGAAGCTGGCACAGCTTCAAGTGGGATCAGATTAATATAGAGGTCCTTTCCAACTTAAAATATTCCACGAGACTGTCCATCTATGTATATACCAAAGTAGAACTAAACTATTGTTTTGTGGATTGTCAAGATTGTTTGGCATTTATACATGGAAGAGAATAGTCTCAACCTTTATCAATGCTCTTCTGGACTTAAACCAAATTTTCCTGTTTTGTGAAGAATGCATTAGTAGAACTACTGAAAACACTACAGAACTGTCATGTCAGAGAGACTCTGTGATTATCTGTTGGCATGAAAATGTTCATAGGCTACATTGCCACCCTATTCACATAGAGTAGCTTAAACACAAAAACTATGCTTAAAGCATACATTAATCTTGTCACAATTCAGTTTCTTTTAATGCTCCACATTTCTTTGTAATTTCTTCCAGTACTTGGTTCATGAGGGTATCATTAGCTCTCATATTCATTGAGGGAATAATCCTCATTCCCTCAATGAAGAAAATCAACTACCTTTGGATATTCTGAAATGAAGCAAGTCCAAAATGCCATAATGAGTCATGTAACTCTTGATGTATGAGATTATAACAAGTTAGTCCTACACGGAGAAAGCTATGACTGAACTCTTTTTAGTAAATGGTGTGGTGCAAGAAGCAAAAAAGTATTTTTAAAAGTACTTCTTAAATCCATGGCTATACTTGTTGGGAGACTTGGTGTGCTGGTTTTGGCTGGGAAACAGTTAATTTTCTTCATATAGTAGATAGTAGGGAGTGATGTTTTGGATTTATGCTAAAAACAGTGTTGATAATACAGGACTGTCTTAGTTATTGCTGAGTGGTGCTTACACAGAGTCAAGGCCTTTTTTGCTTCTCGCACCACACCATCAGTGAGCAGGCACAAGAAGCTAGGAGGGAATGCAGCTGGGGCAGCTGATTCCAACTAACCAGAGGGATGTCCCACACTATATGGCATCATGTTCAGCATATATAGCTGGGGAAAGGAGGAAGGAAGGGATGTTCAGAGTGATGGTGTTCATCTTCCCAAGTAACCAGATGGAGCCCTGAAGTCCTGGAGATGGCTGAACACCTGCCTGTTGATGGGAAGTGGTGAATGAATTCCTTGTTTTGCTTGGCTTTTGTTTTACCTATTAAACTGTCTTTACCTCATAAGCTTTCTCACTTTTACTTTTCTGAGTCTTTTCCCCCATCCCATGGGGGAAGAGTGGGTGAGCAGCTCTGTAGTGCTTAGTTGCTGGCTGGGGCTAAACCATGATTATCCTATTTGGTTCCCAGTGTGGGACTCAAAGGGTTTGAGATAATGATAGATTTGATTGGAATGTGCTGTATTAATAGCTGAATAGCAATAACAGATATAAATTCACTAGTCAGACCCTTGTGGTTGCCATAGGTTTTCTTGCCTTACTGCATACTAGAGTCTGGCGCTTCTTAGCGGCTGCTGTTTGCTTTTGCTGCTTGCTGTACAGCTCATCTTAGTCTGCTGTGCCTGGGAATGTTCTGGTAACAGCAGTGGTGATTCTCCTGGGCTGGTGGATGGCCAGGGTATCGCTGCTGTTTCTATGCTGCTGTAACAGAAAGGCTGAAAGTCCATCATGAACCCAAGTCAAAGGGACTATCACCTGTGCATGAGTCCGTGTGTGAGCTGGACACCCTGAGGTGTCTGTGGCTATGGATAAGCCCAGGCCAGAGCAGGCTCATCTCAAAGTGTCTGGGGCCATGATTGTGTCTGTGTCAAGGGATTGTGGGCCAAGGCTAAGGCCATGCTGGAAAAGGCACTCCTTGAATCACCAGTGGCTGTGCATGAGGTCATGCTGGAGCACCTAAAAGTGTGTGGCTGTGGATAAGCCCATGACAGAGCAGGTACACCCTAGAGGGACTACAGCCATGGGTAAGGCCATGTTACAGCAGGTTTACTTCTGAAGGAGCTGTAGCTGTGGGTGAGGTCATGGTGGAGCAGGTACACCTTAAGAGCAACTGTGGACGTGGGTAAGCATATGCCACAAGAGGTCTTTGATTGGAAGTATTATCACCTTTTTCATATCAATGCTTCTATCATGGGCACTTGATGATAACACTGCTTACATGTTTATCAGAGGGAACACCAAGCTGTTACTTCTGTTGACTTCTACTGCAAATGCAGGTGAAGGTTTAATGACATAATTTAAGTCTCTGGCAGTGATATTTGTATCACTGAATTCAGGCACAGTTAGAAATAATGAAGATCTTGGAAATAGCTAAAATTGAAATATTTCACTAGTGAAGACTGTGATTGAGTGATATATGTTCTTATTTAGTAGATTTCTAAAATATATAGCAATTCTGCCAGCCTTTGAAGAGTTGTACTGAAAATCCCGATTCCCCTTCATTTTTACAAGGCTGTCATGAAATTACTTTTTTCTGTGGTGATCATTTAGTGTGATCTGACATACTGACATTCAGTTTAAGGCCCTCTACCACAAATGAGAACCACTGTGTCTTGCTGTTAAAATCTCTCCTTGGTAAGAGTTTTGAAACTGCCTATGTCTGAGATCTGTATAGCTTTGCAGTCTTGATCTGCATGCTGGTTGGTATGAGTCTGTTTTGAATTGCTAAGTTTCTCTTGGTGGGGGGAGGGAATGCTTGTATTGAGGCAGCTCTACTAATTGCTGATTAAGATTGATTTTGGTATTGTAAAAACTTTTCGCTGATGCTCAGGAGTGGATCTTCCCTAATCATTTGTCTATGGTAGTTCTACTCTCCAGCAGTGGTTCTGTACCTACAGGTGCGTTTTTTCTTTACTGTTTGTTTGACTTCCTAAGTGTCAAGAGTGGTGAAAGTAGATTAAAATTGAAATGTCTGCTAGTATAGAAAACAGTGCAAAATTAAATACTTCGAAGAATGCAAGGTTGTGCTGATTGAGCTAATTAAAACACAATACTTTTAATTTTTGTGTAATAACAGTGATGCTGATCTTAGTAATACTTGAAAAAGTGCAGTCTGATGTGTAGTGTCAGACTTCAGTTGCAAAATCAACTACTAGATTACTGTTCTATGGACAAGTTTATAGCTTGTTAGAAATAACTAAAGGCTATTTTATTTGTTTCACTGAATGTCATAGGATTTTGGTTTGTGTCTTAAAGGTAGTTATGAAACCTGGCTTCTGTTTGAGCAATTTGGAGCTTCAATTTCCTTCTAAAATTGAGATAATATAATCACAGTGATCACTGCTTTCATGTCCAGAGTAAGTTTTTGTCCCATTCAAACCAGACAGTGCTCATAAGAGCAATATTAGTGGAAAGAAAAGGTTGGGTTCACCACCATGAAGACTGTAGATCAAACTCATCTTTTTATAATGTAGCTCCCGTGGATTCTCCAAGAACTAATTGTTTCCTTCTGCTCTTATAGCCTTGTGGAAGGGCTTCACAGGAAGTTTGTTACCTTTGGAAAATAGAGAACTAAAGAAAAGATGCAGATCCAAAGGAAGCAAGGCCTTCACACTTCTGCTTAGCAAGCTATTGCTTTATTTGGTGTGATTCATGGCATTTCAAGGATTGTATTACATAGCCTTTGAAGCTGCTGCCAGCTTGTACTTTGTATGTGTTTGATTAACATTATTAGATCTTTGGTTCATGGTAAAATGATACATTTAACACTCAGAGTAGACAAAATGGTAATCCAGCTGGTAGCCAATATTTTTGATAACCTGTTCTACTAAAGGTCCTATTGTTTCCCCACCTAGTAACACCAGCTTATAGTCTACAGCAACAGATGGACAAAAGCAATTTGTGGCTTTTTTTACTTGCTTATTAGGGGAAAAAGAATAGAATGCTTTTTTTTTGTGATCACTTAATGTTAATTGATAGGGTTAGCATGCCTGTATTTTTCTAACATATGCTTTATCCAGTCTTAATACCTTGTTAAACAGAGCAGATGTTAATCTTCACAGTTGAAAAACATTCTTGACTGAGCTCTGTAGTGTTGATATGAGAAGTACAGTTACTGAGCTTTAGTGATGCTAATTAATATGCAGAATGGGCTGCTAAGCACTAACTTGCCTGGCATTCCCTTTTTTGCATGTTCCAAACTGGTGCAGTGAGATTAGCTTCACAGCTGCCCTTAAATGTCAAATAAAAAGGAAAGTCACCAAAAAAAGCCTGCAGTAAACTTCCATTTAAGTGACTAAGTATAATGAGATTTCTGCTGGCATGGTGAATATTCCCTCATTCTTTAAAATAATTAAATGGGAAACATAACACTTTATGAAGAAATCCTGGTGAGTTACTAACCTCTGAAGAAAGATATGGGGGAGCTTACCTCTTCAAAGTACAGTCTTTATTAGTAATGTTCCCATATTTTCATAAGGGCTGCTGGCCAAAGAAAGTAGTATTCAAATAACAGCTATAGCAGCTACTCACAGAACAATACTAGCATTTTAGAAAATTTGTTTTGTATTTCTCCATCTTTCAGTTAAAAAATCTAAACAAAAAAATAAGTCCAAACCTTCCCCTCCCCCATCCCCATCTCTTCCTCGCAGTTGTCTTGGACTTGATTGTTCTACTTGTTCCCAATTATGTTAATAGCCAAAGGGAATAGTAATAAAAAAAAGACTTGTAGATGCTTTAGAGAATACTGTAAGGAAGAGGTAGAAGTTAACTTCTGCAACATTGCTTCTTTTCTTGCTTGAATAGTATGAACTGCGTGGGTGTTTTTTGTTTTCTGGTTGTGTTTTTTTGTGGTTAATGTTGTTTTGTTTGTTTGTTTTTAACATCAATACTTTTCCAATAATTTTCTGATTGAATAAATGCTGTTCTGGATAAAAGGGGGAGGGGGGGCAGGAAAGGGGGAGAAATTGTGGGGAGTAGGTGGCATTTCCTGAGCAAACTTTACTGATGATCTGTTCTTTCTGCTGGCAATTCCCAGTGGGAGAAGCAGCATGTCAGAAGGTGATAATGGTGAAGTTTGGTTGCAATATATTTAGAAACTGCCATTTTGTATTTTGGTATGTAATAACCAGAAGCAGTTCCAGTAGTTTTTGATAGTCTTGTTGTGCTTAACTAACAGTGCATTCTTTCATTGCCAAATCATACTATTTTTTTTATGACATTTGTGCAGCCTCTCTTACCTCTGGTAGTTTTCTGTAGATAACCTGACTAAAACTTGGTAAACACATCTCTTTCAATACAGGAAAGTTAACTCTAACATGTTCAGTGTAGCAATAGCGCTAGCAGCAGTAAGGATGCATGTTATAGTAGTTTGCAAATACAGGCCTACAGGAAAAAAAAAAATACAAAACTACAGATCTGCAAGTATGTAGACATTACAGCTGGTGCATGGCTATAACTGGGGAGCTAAGTGATAAATATTTGAATGTATCAGTATTTGAACTTTGCAGCAGAACTGACTTGTATTTGCAGCAGACTATATTTAAAGCTAGCTCTATTTTGGTACCAAAAATTACAGTTCCAAAGGGGCCAGAAATGTGGTGGTGTATGGTTTAAATATGAGTATATGGTAGTCACTATAAAAGGTCTTCTTTATAAAATAGATAAAAATGAGGCTGTTATTATTCTTTCTCCTGGGGGTAAGATCATCTGTAGCAGCCTAATAAACTCTAGAGGTGATCATTGTCACCAGTTCCCCTGGCAAATAGAAGCTGCTTGCATTTCGTTTCAGTAGATGGAAGTTGTAGAGATCCTTGCTATTTTGTTAAAGTTATGGACAGGTCTTCTCCCTTAACTTTTCAAAAGTGACCTTAACTTATCTGTGTCTAGTGCAGTCTGGCCTGGGCAGAATATTTACAGGCTTCAGCTCTTACCTTAGTGAAACCCTTTTTAAAAAGGATAGTTTCTAAAACCAGGAGGAGGGAAATACTTGGTTTTCATAACTCAGTTACAGTTGAGTTGTCCTTTACAAATGTTTTCCTCTATTTTCAAGATTGACTTGGAGGGAGAGAGGGAGGAAATCACTTCCTTGTAAGGCTGCAGAAACTTGCAAGACATTACTTCAATTCCAAGTATACTACTTAAATGTTTAGTTTGTAAATTTTGTGTATCATTTCATAGTAATTCACCTGTCTGAAATCAAGCTGATAATACCTGAGATGTATAATTCTTATTTTATATTTAGAAACACACTTAATGTACTATATTATAGGTAATACAATAATATTAAAGATATAATACAATATATTAAAGAAAAAAAATAGATTCGCTTAAACTTTGTCTTTGAGGCATAAAGATCACAGCAGTCAAAGTACAAAGCTTTCAATTGGTGGATAAGTGGGTATGTATTTTTCTCTGAACCAACTACTGGAAGTTGGAATTTTGCTTTTTGTTACCAAGCTTGCTTAGCAAACTTGGAAGAGCATAGTGACTAAAGAAAGTATCATTTTTCTGTCATATAGACACCGGTGTGTTCACTTTGAGTCCTGTGTTTTCCTTGTCTCTGCATTTCAGGTGGCAAGGATTTGGAGAAGGAAAAGTATTCTTGTGAATGGAGTGACTGCTTTACAGGATGATCGGCAATGATCAATCATCAGTTGTCAAATCAAAAGGACACTGGTTAAAATATATGCTGAGCTGTTATCTAAGCAAATTTGCAGTGTAAAAACTAGGTACATTCACTAAATGATTTAAAAGAGGAAAAAAACCCCGATTTTTAGTTTGAATATAATGATTAGTGAAATTCAAGGATTTGTGGGTGTGGAATATGGTGCCAGCAGAGGCTGTACCAGTGCGTTTGGGAGGGGAATGGGCAGAATTGCTCAATAAGCAAATGCTGAAAGGGCTAGCCTGGAATTTGTCCTCTAATACACCTAATCCACTAGGTTTGGATTGAGAGTAGAAAGGGGACAGGCTTGCAAAAAGTGTCCAGGCTTGTTTCCTCTCCTTAAATAATGTTGGTTTGCTGTTGTAGAAGATGGTACTGGGCTGCGTGGGCCCCTGGCTTGAGCCAGTATGGTAGGTCCTGTGCTCTTATTCTGGCAGAGTCCTGTTGGAGGAAAGAATTCTTTAACTACAAAGCTGTTCAACATCATGGTTGCACAAACTTCTTCAGTTCATTACTTCACACTATATTTTTTTTAATAAGCACAATTTGAATTTTTCTCAGTTTCTGTGGCTTGTTAGCAATGAAATGATCTTTGCTGCTTAAGCAAAATTTATCTGATGCCTCAACAGTTGACAAAACAGTTTCCATGATATGGTAAAATATGAAACACAAACTGTTGGTGTGGTGCAGTGGTGAGTTTTCATGTCAAGGAACCTGGCATGAAAACTTGAGTGTGGTAATCACACAGTGATCTGATAATGTTCTCCGCTTTTGATTCTTTGTCTGCAGTGGAAGTTACTGTTGCAGTTAGAGTGCTGGGCAAGTTTAGAAAACAATGACCTTGACTAAGTTTTCAAAGGGAAAAACTACTCTGTGCCATTCTTCAAAGTTATGTTATAGCATGCTACTACAGTAGTTGTGCCTGTTTGGCAAAAGATGCTACTGCAGTTCTAAGTTGCAGAATGGCATTTTTAGGAATAAAATCTCACTTGCTGTAGGAAAGCATGTTCAAAGAGACTGTTTTTGCGAAATATTCCTGAAATTTTATTTAGCTTCAAACTTTAAGTTAGGAGATTTATGTCATAAAACAGGTAGAGTATTTAAACGCATAGTTTGGAAAATTTGTCCGCATAGGGTGCTTTGTTTTGGGTTTTGCTTTTTTGGGGTTTTTTCTTTTTTCCTACCAATCCCTCTTCCCTTAAAAGTAAAAAAATCCTTTGTAGTCTGTAATTTCTCATTATCTGAAATAGTACATTAAGTGTGTATAACTGTGAATTACATGAATGTACTTAACCTGGGATGAGTTCACTTCTGATTAAATTAAACTCAGTTGGAGATACTTAGTGTTGTCGTTATGTTGACATATGTCTTTGTGTCTGATGTTGTATTTGTGGAGAATCGTTAAAGATGATCATTTTAAGTGCATTCTCTGAGTGATACTGAATTATTAGGATATATTTTTAGCTCCTAATAAGAACTTAAAAAAATATTTAATAGTCTATCTTAGTAGCTCAGTGCTGGTCACAGATATTTGCTGTGCTACTTCTTTGGTTGTCTTTTTTCAAGGACTACTAATAAATGCCATGGTATTTTTGTCGATGCTTCACTGGAATGCATATATCAGTTTGTAGTGAGTTTTAGTAAAAAAGACTTCATGCTGGGTTCATACAAGAGGCTGCTAGTTAGTGTTCCTTTCTTCATTTGTCTTTGAGGAGATTATATGAAGTTATCCTTCCTTTGATAGTTGCTATTTTGCTTTATTGGAAATTATTTGCTAATAGAAATAATCTTTGCTTGTCTTTTGAAACCTAGTTAGTCTGACTTTATCTTACACATAAGCAGTTTTCAGAGTCTGTACCTGACTGATTTCTTTCTCTCACTAAATGATTCTTCAGGAATATATCTTACGGTTTTTAGGTGTGCTTTTGTACAGGGCTGCTCCTGGTAGTAAATTGTAGCTGTTGTCCCTGAATGGTTTCAAAGAATATATCCGTTCTGGAAGAGGCCATCTCTGGTGGTCTGGAGTGAGTGATCGATTTAACTCTTTTCTCTTTCTCCTCTGCTCAGGGAGTGTCAACTTTGTGTATGTGTGAGGCTTGTGTGGAGGGATAAGGCTTGATTCTATTGAAACATTTCTTTGGCCTAACGGCAGCTTTGTTCCTGCAGAATTAATTTGAAGACTACTTGTTCTCTGCAGACTTGCCAAGTTTAGTGAGTCAAGCAGACTCAGAGTGTGTATGGGATTTGTAGGTGATTCTAGATTAATCAGCCTACTTCTTTCAGCCTTACCTGGAGGGTGAAGCTGGGAACCTGGGCATTCATTGGGCTAAAGTGGGTAGTAATCAGACTTCAGGTTGCTGTGCTAGTATATCAGTCAATTTGGATTTTTTTTTTTTATTTTTTTTTTTTTTGATCCTTGAGATATTTTTGCAAGCAAAAGACTTCCAGAA
>JBAFWW010038137.1:0-10906 GCA_036873685.1 Agapornis canus | reverse complement strand
TTTTTAAAAAGGGAAAAACTCTTTTTTTTTTTTTTTTTTTTTTCTCCCCACTGTTAATACATGTGACTTGAGTTTATCTCCAGTGGAGTTCTTTACCATCAGGAAATGTAATGCTTGTTTTGTTTTGTTTTGTTTGTTTGTTTATTTTTTCCAATTTACACAGAGCTATTGACCACTGTAAACATACAATGGGATTATTTGTTCTGCTTTTAGATTGCTGTTCTGCTATACTAACGTTTGAAAGAAGAAATAAACTTTGAATGTACCTTGTAAAGATGGTATTCATTCTCTTTAAACTTTTCTAGCCAAATCTTGGAAGCAGTAGTTTTCCCCTGTGACTTTGTGTTTTTGTTGTTTGGTTTGTTGTGTTGGTTTTTTTGGTTGGTTGGTTTGGTTTTTGGGGATTTGTTTTGGGTTTTTTTTTTTTGTTTGTTTGTTTTGCTTGTTTTTTCTAGTAAATGTGTAACTTCATAGGTTTAGTCTGACAGATACCAATTTAAATGTTTAGTATTCCAGCATGTATCTGAGCCTTCTGTGTTTCTAATCCTCATTATATAGAGCATATGTAAAACTTCCACATGTTGCAACTTCTAGTGAGTTGCACAAGCTGGCTGAGAGTTACATCACTGGTTTCCACTTGTGCTTTCTGATGAAAGGTCTTACAAAAGTGAACTTTCAAAACTATTTTCATTTTCTATATTGACCTGTCAGAAAAGCTGTCTGGCAATGAAACATTGAAACAAATGGATTAATCAAAATATTTTAAACAGTGAATTACACTGTACTGGTGCAGGTTCTCCTGACTCAAAGCAGGTCTGAATATAATGCCACATGAATTTTAATGATTGGTATTTGCTGCTTAGAAACCACCTTGAGGTTGGATGATGAGTCCTGTTCCAGACAATACTTTCCTTTTGTCTGAGTCCCTGGATGTTTTAATGATATGGAGCTTCTGAAAATGCTCTTTTCCATGCTAGAAACTTCTCTACAAAAGGTGGGAAACCCTGTCTGACATCTGTAACTTCAGGCATTGACATTTAAAACCTTGTTAAAGCTCTGGACTGTGGTGATAATCTACCTCAAATAGTGAGTGTTTGATTTTTAATTTATTGTATTTTGAATTTTATTTGTGGGGGAAGTCCTGTGAAGAGTGATGATGATAGAGGTTACTTTTTTGGAAGATGTATAATTACTAAGTCTTTTAATAGTTTTATCTTTTAGTGAAGCTGCAGTCATTTCACTTTCAAGTGGTTCTCGTGTAAATAAGTTGCTGAGGATTCCAGTGGGAACCAAATTGCTTTAAAAAGAGTTCTGACTTCCTTAGTTTTGTACTTGAACAGCTGTCATTTTGAAAGTTGTAATTTTCTGATGAATCTGGCTGTACGTCTTCAAGCGCATCTTTGTGCAGGCTTCCTCTTTACCTTGCCTTCGTTTTACCATTTAAAAAAGGGAGGAATAGTGGAGATGTGAATGTCTTCTGACATTTGGGGAGCAGGGTGGGAGTGAAAGAAATGGCAACACTGTGTAGAAAGGAAAATCTCCACTCTTTTTCTGCAGTCTTTCTTTGACTATGCAGCAAGTGTAGACAGATGTTTAGTTTCCTTTACTTGCTCAACCCTTCCCTCATTTATCATAACTCAGAGGTTGAACTAATAAATTTTGATGTATGTATTTTTTTTTTTAAGACTATCTCATTCTTGCAGAATTATTGTTAGGTATTTCAGTTAAACTACAGGATTGTGGAGGAACCTTGTAATTGCTGAGCAGCAAAACAGGTTTAGCTCTGCATCTTTGACAGCCTCAAAACTGGGATTTGTTCTAGATAACATTTCCTCCAAGCCATCATCTGAAGAGGATGGCATTTCCCCCTCTTTGGAACCAGAACAGTTTTAGTTCCAGGAAGCGAGTTGTAATATGTGAATATTAATAATTCTAGATTATTTTATCTGGAGGAAACAGACATTTTACCTGTGAAACTTGCTATCGTATGGTTCTATCTTGTAGTATAATTACCTGTGTGTTGTAATATTTGCAATGTTTCCTGTGATTGCAGCATTTAATGTAGAGCCTCTATTTTAGGATGTTGAGGTAATGCTGCCACCCTTCTTTTCATGGGATATGGGCCTAATCTCTGTTTCTTCCCTCTTCCCATCGTTTTCATAAAACTTGCAGCAAATATTACCTGCAAGACTTCTTTTTTAATTTATTTATCTTTAAATTTGTTTTAATCAATTTTGACAGAATAGCTCTTCAACCTCAGTAATTGCCAGCAGATGACAAACAAATAAAACATTCTTGTAATAGCACAGCAGATCAGCACTGCCTGAAGTATCAGACATTACTTGGAATCTGACAGGAGCTGGAAACATACAAGGCTAAATGATGAGCAGGTTCTCTAAACTATCAAAGAAAACCCCAAACCAAAACAAACCCAACCCCTCACTAAAGCTGGATTTGCAAGGTAATACCTTCCCTCCATCTCACAGTTAATATGTCTACTAGAAAAACTGCAGGAAAGATGTATAGGAGAACTGCTTTGGACTGTGCTTTTCTGTTGATCTGTGTTCCATCCTTTTGCAGTCTTGAACTGATCTGTAGATACTTGGAAACCTCACCGTACTGTCTGAATTATGCCTTCCCAATGCTAATAAAAGCTATTTGTTTCTGACATCTTCTGCCTGTACAAAACAGTAGCTCTGTGTTTATACTCTCATGGGAACCCTCTAGCACTGTCAAGTGATGCATTTCTTGGGGCCAAAAAAAGAATCCATCTGAAGTCATCAAGTACACTGAGAGAGCAAACTACAGATCTCTGGTGGCATCTGCAACAACTAAGATGGAATGTGTAGCATTCTTTTAATGCTGTGCTCCACATTTTTATATTTAAGAATTGCATGTTTTAATGCTTTTTTTATCTGGCAATTTAGGTTTCTCTAATGTCTCTTTGACACTATTTTAAAATAAAGTTAAAACATTTAATAGTGATGTTGAGGCAGTGCATAAGCTCTTAAAAATAAATGACCATAATACATTTGTGGATATAGGAATTAAGGTTGCATAAGCACCTTCTAGGGACAATGTCCTTTTAATAGTCCACCTCAAGTTGGTTTTCTGGTAAACACAAGCCACATATATGACTTCATGCAACAGTGATATGCAGCTATTTTTGTGGTGTGAAATGGAGCTATGTATAATAGTACAGATGTCTGAACAAAATAAAAATACATGTATTTCAACAAAATATAGTAATCATTCTTAATATTTTGACATATAAATGCTATGAAAAGCATAGGGAAAAAAATTTAATGAGTAAGAACTGGTTTTGCATATTGAAGAAAAGAATTGCAGCTCCAAGTTACCCCTTGTTTGTGTGAGAACATGCTTCCTCTTCTGATCTTGGTGGAAGAGTGCCATCTACTGAATTGCTTGAATTGTACCTTAGTCTTTCATTTGTAATGGTAATTTTGAGCACACCTCTGAAATTGTCACTACTACTTTGATAATAGTGAAACAATAAGTTTATCAGTTCCTTTGGGGATTTGAAAAGCTGAAAGTTATGAAAGTTACGATGCAATAGTGGAACTTGAGGAGGCTTAAAATAAAATTGAAAACGCTTAAGTTTCTTACAATATAACCTTTTTAAGCATAGCACTGAGAGGATAGTTATTGATGGCTTATATATGTTTGAGGCTTATTGTAAAAGTCTTACATTTTATCCATTCAAAATGGCACTCAAGAATTCTCTTCACTTATGCCTTTGAGCAGACTTCATAGAAACTCTCCAGAGACCCATTTATTGCATTAGTCTCAAATTAGGACTTAGACACTGCTAGCTGAAGTACTTTAAGCAGTAGCAGCAGTACTGCTTCATTTCACTTTGGTATTTGGAAGATCTTCCAGCTTGTGAGCACCATGATTCTGGGACAGATTGTCATGTCAAATTGGTATAGACAGAGAGGTATCTACTGGCTTGATTTGGGGTCTGAGTTTCTACTTTCTGGCTATGTAATGGAGGTGTTGGTACTTCTAGTCTGTGACCCTCTTAGCATTTCAATAAATTACTGGCAAGTACTTCAAAAGGCTGCATGTGCTATAACCTGCATCACTGTATTGATAAAACTTGTAGCAATAAGCTAAACTTTCTATAGAAGCTTATGTGGGAGAGTTATTTCCATCATTGGTACAAGGCAAAATGGTGTGGGAAGCATGAGGGTGGGTTTAAGACAAGTTAAGTATTGGAGGATTGTGTCCAAAGGAGGAAGCTAATATCAGTACTGAGAGACCACAGCTAACTCTGGGGAAGAAATTCATACTGTGACCAATGTAAATGTTAATATAAGGTGGTTTTTAAGACCTTTTTCTCATCCAGGTCTGCCAGCACTTTTTGTGCTTAGTTTGGGGGTTTTCTATGTGGTGATTTTTTTTTTAATTTTTTTAAATCTCTTCAACTTTAGTCACTTCATTTTTATGCCTTCTTTTCCAGAAGTGGATATATGCAGAATGATAAATTGGATAGGTGACATAATAAGGGTGACAGATGTGGCAAAACCTGGTTTGGGATAAGAGAAAAATTATAAAGGATGAATGAAGGTATAAAGGTAGTGATATATATGTAATATATAATATGAAAATATAAATAACGGGTGTAATTTGAGAAATAAGGCATTGGTAACAAAAGGAAAGACTGTGAAAATAACAAGTTCTGTAAAAGGAGAGAAATATTAACTGAGTTATAGCAGAGGATCAGGAGGGCTGGGGGATCCACTGCTGTTTATATAAGTTGTAGTAATACCTAAGGTCTTACTCTATATAACCTCAGAATGATGTAAAATGTTAACAAGATACTGGAACTGGTTAACAAGAAACTGGGACTCAGCAGATTAGTCTAGCTACTACTCAATTTGCAGGGAGGGGATTGAAGAATCGGCTTGTATTTGAACCAGGTTAACATGGAATGGCCAGTTGGTTACAGTTAGTCTTCTGTTATGAACATCAAGTAGTTAGTAACGTGAAAATAACTGAAGAAGGTGAGAGTTAAGGGAGGTGTTATAACATGTGCTTTGTGAATGAAGAGAGGCTTCTGGATGTAGCAAAAGAGCTGCTTTGCAATCAGGAATTGGTGTTGGCAGGCAATAACTGATTGTTCAGGGATTGGCCATGGTCTTTGGCAAAGTTGAATTGTCCTTCTTCATAGATAATATCTATGGTTCTTTGTGTTTTCATAAGTTAAACTAAATAGGTATATAAATTCACTTAATATCTAGTTCAGAACATTACATTTGTTAATGCTGCTGTTGGCAATGTCTGTATGAAATATTTGGATGCTGAGCAAAGGCATCATTCTTGCTCCAGTTATTCCTCATTTCTAAGAGCATAGAATGGTCCTGCCTTAAGCCTTGGCCAAGAAGCTATGGACATAAGAGTAAAAGCATGATTAATTATTGATATTATAATACAGTATGTGCTACCAGAAGAATAGGATATCTGCAATAACATGTTGAAATTTGACAAAAATTAAACTGGTTTACATTGGTGACAGATGAGTAGGACTTGGAAGCTTGCAACAGAATACAAACATTTTGCCTCTGAAGTTTGATTAAGGTCTTTCAAAATATATCATAATTTCCTGGATTTACTTATCTTTATAGGGTCGTTGGAAAAAAACTTTAGTGAATTAACACTTTAACACCCATTTCACTGCATCATGTTTAGTCAGAGGAACCATTATGCTATTTCCCACTCTTTCCCCTTGTGTTCTGTCATTCCCCTTCTGTTCCATCCCACCCAGAAAAGTACCAGATTAGTCACCTGGTTTGTTGGTTTTGGTTTTGTTTTGTTTTGTTTTTTTTTTTTATTAGTGCTAAAATGCATTTTTTTGACTAAAGTAGCAGAATCTCTTAGTCGTAAAACCTGGATCAGAAAACAAATTGAATAAAATCAAGGAAAGCTTATAACTTTATAGCTTGTTAGTTTTTTGAAAATAGAATGTTATTTTAGTCTAAATTGGTGTTTTTACCTCTTCATTTAAGAGCATGCTTTGCTATTTGTGAATTGTGCATATAGAAGCTTATAATTAGAAACAATTTTTGTTTCTTGTTTTTTTGTTGTTTTGTTTTTTTTTTTAGGTCACAGATTTTTAATCATGTTTGTATTTGTACTACTAATTGCATCTTGTTCTAATGAACGATTGCCTCTCACTGGCAGTTATGAGAAAATTCTACCAAATACAGCCTTTACAGAAAATTTGCTGGCAGTTCTTATAGCTGATTGGGAAACAATGTATTTATGCAAATTTATGTAAGCAGCTTTGAAGTTTAAGGTGTACGTTGACTCCTAGTTATTATTATTAGGAAATGGTTTGGAAATAAATAATGGCTCACTATCCATTCTCTGTTGGTTTCTGTGCAAACTACTTAAAACAATTGTTTAATATATATATACCTCTAAGCCAAAAAGTGGGTTTTTGCTTTAAAATTGCTGGACCTTCTTGCATACAGAAACTAGTTGAAAATGAACTTTGAGATCTGTGTACCTTGGTATTTTTCAAAACAGAGCTCCCTTCTTACCCTGTTAATCAAACTTTTTTTTTTTTAACATTTAAACATCAAGCGCCAACCAATTCAAGGAGCTGAGTATTGTTTTATAAACAAAGTGAGTACTTAAGGAAGTTGATCTGTATTTATGCAGCAACTAATCTTACTTGTAGCTGGTCTGCAAGTTAAGGAATTCAGCTTGCAGGCAGTTGTGACTACACAACTTCACTGAAATTTCTGAAGTTGCAGTGGCCAACAGCAGTAATAGTTTGCTGTAGCCTGTTAAGCTAGTATGTCTTGTTTCTAAGAAGTTCTTATCTGTAATAAGATCTAACATCAACAATTTAAATACCATACCTGGTTTTGCTCCTTTTCCCCCCAGTGAAAAAGGACAAATGATATGCTTTCATCTCTCCCTACGAAAGAACAAACTCATTGTGTCAGATGCAAGAACTGCTGGACTCAAATGGTATTAAATAAGTTCATGACAATGCATCTTAAATACTCCTTTTTTTTTTTTTTCCCCGACAAACAGGTCATCTGAACGCAGTCTCTTAGCATTCATAGTTATTAAAAAATCAAGCCCTAACAAAAGAACTACCAACTCATCAATACCATTGCTCTCCAAAAAATTTTTGGGAACTTGTATGATGTTAAGATTCCTAGAAAATGAGGGGAAAAAAATGCATTCCCAGTGTTTTGATTGTAAATGATCTTTTCCAGTTTATAGTCCTGTCTTCCCCAGTCCTCTTCCAAGAGAAGTAAAGACATTTGGGAAAAATCTTTTGGTAACCTTCCAGGACTAAGTTCCTAGCCTCCTCATCTCTGAGGTACGTTGCATTGTTGTTGCCCTAAGACTAACAGAATTAAGCTGAATGTAGATTTTATTTCACTTCTTTTATTGCCTGGAAGTTACGGTTCTTTATTCTCTAATGACAATTGATTTGATTTTCCAATATAAAATGTAACATTGACCTCTGTCTGAGTAATGAGATAAAGCTGTATCTAGAATATCAGCTAATTCATACCTACTGTACTTGCATATAAGTTGCAGCCACTGTTTTCTGACTGTATCTGACATCTGCCTTTTTCTTAAGCTGTTTCTTTACTGTCAGGTTTTTTTGCCTTCTCACACTCCTTAGCTGGCAGAAGAATTCATTGCAATGGTCCGTCTGGAATTTCCATGGCAAATTGTTAATAGTGGTTTGATAGTGTTTCTATTTGACAAACTTCAGTCTCAGTTTTAAAGCCCACAGTGCTGTTGTTTACATATAGAAAAGTTGATCTGATATGTTAACATTATTGTATCCTTCTGCAGACAGAAATACCTAGACATTGGGAGGAATAAAGACTTGCTTAGCTGAGTGGTAGAAACACAGCAAGATGTTATGCAGGCCTAAAGCTTTAGAAGGAAACTACTTGTTACCATATCGCTATTTTTTTGTTGTTTAAAATTTTATTGTATCAGGATTGGTCTGAAGTCTGAAACTCCGCCAGAAGTATTTTTGGATTTTGATTGTCTTATTTGTAGGAAAGTCAGTTTTGTAGACAGTGGTGACTGTCGTACTTTCAGATTTTTTCGTATTTTTTAATAATTCTTTTGCTAAATATCTGTATGTTTGCACAGACTGCTCTTCATAAACTTGTTTCTGTGAGATCATGGTTTTGTATGTGCAAGTATTAGTGTTAATTAGATCAAGGTGCAGGCAAGATTGAAAGTTAGGAAAGTTGCATGAATTTTCTTTTGTGCTATTTTAGTCCTGCTTAGATTGGTAAGTGGACTTTATGGCACTCTGTGACTTGTAGTACAGTTAGTCTTTTGCTTTTTATCTGTTGTTGCATTGTATCCAGACTCAGCAATGATACTACTACTACAGACTACTGCTTCAACTACTGTTTGGAAATCTCACCATGACTGTCTGTTTTTTCTGTTGTGGTAGTTCTTGGGGAACACAGTCAAAGCACCCACAAAAGTGTGTGCAAAGTAAATGATGGTTTTGCTGCCTGTAAGTAAAGTGGAAAATTGCTACATAGGAACGATTATAGTAAAACGTAAAGCGTCGTCTTGGAGAGCTATATGCTACAGAGTGGTACATGTAAGAATACTGTGAGTTATCTACTACCATTAATGCTTTGTGTGTAATTCACGTAAGTGATTTTTTTTTTTCCTCTAGCTGAAGATCTTGGGGTTTTTCTTCATTAAAATTGTCAAATATTTAAGTACTGTTAGGTGTTACAGCTACAGTTCTGAGAAGCACCTAGGAATTAGTTTTAAAAGTTGCTGCAGTTTCAGATTTGTCTTAAAAATAGTAACAGTGGTAAATCTGATACAGGAAAATGGTCCATATCTTGTGCTGTGCTATCAAAACTTTTCATAGCAGTGTAATGGCATGAAGATGTGACTACCTGTGTGGTGATAGTTTGGGATGTAATTTATGTTAGAAATGTGTCTCTTAACTGATTTATGTTAGGGCTTGAATTGATAGCTATAGTTTTGGAACTGCCTCCTATGTTAGATAGGTGAACTGTAGGTGAAGAAGAACCTGATATTCCCTAGGTCTACTTAAAGTAACTTAAAAAAAAAGCCAAGCAACTAAATTGCTCTTCTGAGGCTCTCATAAGTATTCTGGAATTAGTTTTCTGTTTCAAAATGTGATTTCTTAAGGCAGATGTGTGCCAGGTTGTTTCAGTGTCAATAAGTTGTAGGTGATAGTAATACTTCTTAAAAGAATGTTTTGCATAGAGAACTCTGGTATCACTAATTTAAATGCTTTTTGGGGGGAGGGGGGAAGGGTAGGGGAGTGAAACCTTAGGCCTGAAGCTTGTTTGGAAAAATATTTTAACTGTTGCCTTTTCTCACAAATCAAAGTAAATTGGTGTCATTATGTGATATAAAATTATTATGGTACTGTGCTTCTGTATAACCTGCACTTCTAGCAGTTACGGAAATGAATGCTGCTGTAGCACACAAGTATGTTATCACTTCCTTTTCTTAGCCACAGCTTTTGTCCCTTACTTGCTTTTTTTTAAAAAAAAAACAAACCAAACCCAAACAACCCATGCAGTGGAATACTGGTGTTTTCTAGGGTTAATTTCCTAATTGTAGTGGGGAACACGGAAGCAATATTCAAATGCACAGCTGAGAAGCTAGTAATTTATCCAGTTAATATTTGTAATGAGGTTGAAGCAGGAATAGTAGAAAGAAATGGTTGGAAGTGAAGAAGAAAGGAAATGTCTTTGTTTAGAAAACTGCTCAGGGCAGACTGTTTCCTCTAGACCTACCCTAGCTCTTTGGCAGAGAATTTTTCCTGTCTACAACATTAAAATCCTTTGTCCATCTTGTCATTATTCATTATTATTTATTGCCTGGTTTGGGGACTACTGTGCAGTAGATGATCAGTGCTTAGTACAGTGGGCTCTCTTGCCTTGAGCACACATAGGCAAGTACAGAGGATTTGGACAAACTGCATTGCTTGGGATGCTGCCTGTTTTGGGTGGTTGAAAAATGCTTAACATGTACTGAAACGGGCATGTATTATTATCCTTCTACAGTCAGCATTTAAGTGGCATGGTTTTTCAACTCAGCATGCCCAGCAAAACTGGGATGCTTTGCTTTGCTTTAGAAAAGAAGATTAATGCTGGTTAGGAGGATGATATTAATTTAAGATGAGAAGAATAATTTTAGCTGCTAGGTGAAAAAGTGAAGATGACATAATCCTTGGGTAAAAGAACTAAATAGGACTACTGCAAAGACTATTTTTGATAGCTGTAAGTGCTATAAAAAAAGCCAAACTCTATTTTCAGTTCTGCATATGAGGCTTCCACTAATTTGTCAAAAAGAAAAACTTGCTCTGAATGCTTATAGTTTGTGTAAACTTACTCCTACTGATGCATATTTACTGATTTCTGGAGAGAGAACTGCTGCAGGTGTCCTTGAAAATATAAAAGAATTATTTTGTTGTTGTTTAAAGAAACGTTCAAGTTTGGTTTGAGTATTGCTTTCAGAAATATTTGTGTTAAAGTGCATGAAGAAAACATGGAATTCTAACACAACATGTTAAAAACCATGAGATATAATTTGAAGGGTGAAGTAAATTGTGGAATCCTTGAGGAATGTGTGGGCTTCTCTGTTTTTCTCGTTTTTTTTCCTTGTTTTGAAGCAAGGTAGCTCCAAAACCTTAATTGCAAATAAACTGTGTGGGTGAACAAAAAAGGGCTACATTTAATTATGTTGGAAGCTGATGCTCAAGGGATGTGCTGGAGAAATTTTTTATTTTTATTTTTTTTTTTTTTTTTTTTTTTGTAAATATCTTTTTTTTGGTGTTTTTATATATTTTTTTTTTTTTTTTTTTTTTTAAAATTCTATGATTTTT
>JBAFWW010038136.1:0-20564 GCA_036873685.1 Agapornis canus | reverse complement strand
TGAAGAGTCCCTCCCCAGCATCCCTACAGGCCCCCTTCAGACACTGGAAGCTGCTGTGAGATTCCCCAAGCAGCTTCTCTTCTCCAGGCTGAACAGCCCCAACTTCCTCAGCCTATCTTCAGGCAGCAATCCTGCTTCCTGGGCTACAGACACAGCCTAGGAATTGATACTCTTGTTGAAGGGTTGTGTGCTAGTTGTTTGTAAGTGTAACAACTGCTCAGTCTGCATTGCACGATCCTGAGCCCTGGGTTGATCCTTGCAGGGACGTTTCATCTGTTGAACTCCTCATGAACAATCACCAGGGAATCAAAGCAGAAATCGATGCCCGGAACGACAGCTTTACTACCTGCATCGAGCTGGGCAAGTCTCTTCTGGCAAGGAAGCACTATGCATCAGAGGAGGTACTGTGCCTGCTGAACACCCAGCCATTGCAGTGAGCTGACTGGAGAGGTGGCTTCAGCTGGAGAAACTGGGGTTGTGTGACTGAATAAGCTGTTTGTAATTCACTCCAGGGACTGCCGCACTGCCTTGCTGGTGTGAAATTAGTGTGTAATGTAACTCTGTGAATTCAGGCTGGGCAGCAGAGGTGGTGCCTAAATCTGAAGGATCGTTTTCAGTCCAGGAAGTGCAAGGAAGCTGTTGCGTTCAGTGGTGCATAAAGAAAGCTCTGGGATGTCTGTGTTGGGAAAGGTGACTTCCCTGAGCAAGAGCAGAGGCCTTCTTCTTGTACTGGGGAGCTGGAAAAGGCCTCCTAGGGGAAGGAGCAGGAAAAAGCTTATCACCAGGGGTAAATCCAGGGCATATTAGGAGGTAAAGGCCTTGATGTATGTTCTGATTTGTCTAGGCCTGAGGATAGAGGCTTGACCCTTCCTGCCTCCCTTTGATGGAGGGAGGAAGTTCAGTGTTATTAAGTACTGCCCACCCTAGAAGGTGGTGCTGTCTGTGTCTGCATCACACACAGAGGATCCTCACTGTATCAAGCATTTGCATAGGCACTGGGAGGCTTTGGGAGCCAATACTTACCCTGATTGTAACCAGGGGTGTTTGCTGCATGTCAGTGCTGTTAGCACAGGTATCTGCAGGCTTCCTGTAGCATCCCTGAGCAGCACATCTTGCATTCCCTGCTAGGACAGGAGCAGGAGATGCAATACATGATTGCACCATTTAGGTTTGTTTGCCTGTTACACTTTCTTTTATCAGCTACTCCTAGCACTGTGGGTTTGAACAGACACCGGATGCTCATGCAAATGTGGTATTTCAATGCAAGTGCCATGTTTATTTATATTCAGAGGAGAAAAGCAGCTGTTGTCTGCATGGTTAAGTCACTTCCTGACAATCCAGCACAACGCGTTTTGCCTTGTGTCGGAGGAAAGGGGATGGTGGGTGAGCCTGTGCTTGGGTAATGGTCCTGCTCTCTCCTCTCCATCCAGATCAAGGAAAAGCTGCTGCAGCTGACAGAGAAGAGAAAAGAAATGATCGACAAATGGGAAGACAGATGGGAGTGGCTGAGACTGAGTAAGGATGTGCTTGGGTTTCTTTTGGGCAGGGCCATGGCTCGCTCTCACTTCCCTATGTCTTGAGTGTGGACAATACCTGCAGGTCCTTGTTTTCATAAGAACAGTGCTGGAAGGTGTGTTTGCACTGGGATGACAGCAAGATTCACACCTGGGGATTGTAAAATAGAGGAGAGTTTGAAACCAGAAACCTGCAGCACTGGTCTTGCTCTGTATGATCAAATCTGGGGCGAGGTGAAATAGATACCACTGTATTTTGCAGGTGTCACATTCCAACCGGGTTTCTGCAAAAGAGGCACTACTGAAAAGCAGGGAGAAGTAAAGCCCTGCTACCTTATGCATCTAACATGTTCTCTGTGTTATCTCTGTGTTACTGGGGAGCACCTCACTGCCAAAAGGTGTGCTTTGAAACACTGCAGTGTTCTGCAGGATACACACCAGCAGCAACAGCCCAGTTCTGATGCTCTTAACAAGATGATCCCCATCTGATGTACGGCCTGGAGCCTTTGCAGCAGGCAGTTGTCCAGGATCCCAAGGCATACAGTGGCATGTAGTCATTCTGTGGGGTTCTGGGCTGTTTCTGAGCCCCAGGCGGCTTTAGGAAATGCAGTAACATGGGCAGTTGTCCCTCAGGTTGGGTGTTTTTACCATGTTATTTATCAAAGGTGCTTCATCCTGTTCACAGAGGCAGTGGAAGTGTATTTCTCAGGTGTGAAGACAGAAAAGGAAGGAAACCTTGAACTGTAACACTGTAGTCAAGTGCCAAGTATGGAAATACCACTTGTTAAAGGGAACTACAGCCTGTAGTCTGCTGTAGTCTGCTACAGCTCTTCTGCAGACAGGGCAGTGGGGAAGGGAATCAGCAGATAGCAGACTTTGTACTCTGAAGTTAGTAGGCTACAGCAGATTAGAAGAAAAAGGAAACACTGAGCTTGCAAAATCATAGAGGGCTGGAAGGGACCCTCAAAGGCCACCTAGTCCAACCCCCCTGCAATAGAGTCTGTTGAAGAAGGGAAGGTGGGACTTCACTGTTAGTTTTCCTCAAAGCCAAGCCAACAGGATAAATCTGTGCCTTTAAAGTAAGAGCTCAGTTAAGGGCAATACTTACCCAAGTGCATTTCCCTTTCCCCTGAGCTGTGTTTATGTATATGCGGAAGATGCCTCATGGCTTTCTGTGCCGTTTGTGGCATGAATGGTGCTGATCCCTGTCCCTCTTTGCTCAGTTTTGGAGGTACACCAGTTCTCCAGAGATGCCAGCGTGGCTGAGGCCTGGCTGCTGGGGCAGGAGCCCTACCTCTCTAGTCGGGAGATAGGCCAGAGTGTTGATGAGGTGGAAAAGCTGATCAAGCGGCACGAAGCCTTCGAGAAGTCCGCAGCTACCTGGGACGAGAGGTTTGCAGCCCTGGAACGACTGACCACGGTGCGTGAGGGGGAGAGGAACTGCCAGGGCCATTCCCCTTTGGTTTGGTGCCAGCTGCTTGGTTGGAATAACCCCCGGCATCACCAGCCTAAGCTCAGTTCATTGATCGACCTCAGGCTGAAGGGTCATGTTCCCCACAGTACATGTTCCCCTCTCTGGTTAATTTAAACTCAGCAACCTGAAAGGGAAAATCTTAATGATAAATGACCTCAGTAGTCAGAAAAAGCTGTCTTGGACCCAGGACTGCTGACCCAGAAGCATTTTGCTCCAGCCCCTGCCATGCAGGTTGTGCTGGTATAAAAAGGAAGGGGGATTCTGTGTGTAGAAGACTCAGATACAAACACTCAGCACGACTTTTGGTTAAGGATGACAATGTGAGGAGACAGTAACGGGGATGGGGGTTGGAGCAATGCTTGTTGTGTTTTGACTGCCCCAGTACAAGGCTGTATTGTCCCCTGGGAAGACATAAGAGGTGCAAAAGACCCAAGCACTCAGAGCACAGCTGCAGGGTCAGTAATTAATGCCTGGAGAGCGTGTTGCCGTCTTTGGAGGAGAGCTCTACTTTAGCCACCAGGATTGAAGTGGTTTGATTTCTCATACACGCTGAGCATCACAGCTGCAGACAGAATGGGCTGGAGTTGCTCAGCATCTTCAGAACCAGGCTGGGTTTGTTTAGGTGGTTGGTTTCTGAGATGTGGATTGTTTGTGTGCACGGGAGGCACACAAGAGGATCGCACTTCTCAGTGTCTTGATAGCTTGGGCTGCTTTCTTGTTTGTCTGGGTTCTGATAGAATGAATGAGAAAGGAACCGCAGTGGTGAGCTGCTGCCCAGGCACTCCACTTGGTGTTAAAGGCTCTGATACTGTGGGCCTTTACTGACAAACTCAGGGCAACAAACTGCACATGGTTAATCCTGTGCAAGACCGATGCCTTCACATTTGATTCCACTTGGATTTCATTCATGCTTCACAAAAATGCGCAGTTATTTTTAGTTCCTAGAAGTGCCCCTGAAAAACGAGCAGAGCTTTTCAATGCACCAAAATGTTTCCTTTCGCAGTTGGAACTGCTCGAAGTACGTCGACAACAGGAGGAAGAGGAGAGGAAGAGACAGCCTCCCACTCCAGAGCCCAGCCCAAAGGTTGCTGAGGATGGAGACTCCCAGCAGCAATGGTAAGCTGGGGTGTGGAAGCTGAACTGTGTTCTCAAACAGACGTCTTCAGGCTGAGGATGTGTTGTAAAAGGAAGTTGTATGGGTTTAGAATGTGACCCCCATTAGAGGATGTGGTGGTTTATGGGGATGAGGCTTTTCTCAGACACCTGAATTCACTCCTAAATGGGGTGTTTTGTGTTTCATTGTGGTGCAGTGTTGAAGCTGCTGAGGTGTACCAGGCCCGAAGTAAGAAAGCTGTTTTTATGGCTTCTGTGTTATGAATTAAAGCTTATGAACCACTTTGGCTTTCTTCTTGGGTGAGCATCAGTCACAAATAGATTTCAAGCCACGTCCATGGAACATTGACATTTATAAAACTCCTTACGGGATAGGAGTAGGCTTATTTGTAAGATAACTGTCAGGAAAGCCCATTTCGACCTCCCTTAACACTGGATTTATCCAGTTGGGCCTGAGGACTTTCAGAACTCACTGGAATTCCAAGGAGTGCCATAGTCGGGGGGGGAAATGTCATTTTGGTGACGGAAACGGGTGACTTCCAGAACGTAATACAATGGCTTTTCTTTCTTCTCTGTCCCAACAGGGACGGGACAAAAGGAGAGCATGTTTCCCAGAATGGTTTGCCATCAGACCAGGAATCTCCACGGGTTAGTTACCGCTCCCAAACCTACCAAAACTACAAAAACTTTATTAGCAGACGGACAGCCAATGACCGGTCCTGGTCTGGACTGTGACGTACAGAATCCTTTGCAGCAAAAGACACCTTTTTGTCAGGATGGTTTACTGGTACTGGTTTCATCTTTTGGCTTCAGATTTCCCTGCTGCTTTTCTCTTCCTTCCCATCAGTTGACTTTTATTGAATTAGCAGCCCCTTGGAGATATATTTGCTTCACTTTCCTCCTTGTTTATTTGAATCTCCCCACTGACACTCAGTTGCTTTAAGGTGACACATTTATTTCATGTTATTTACTGTTGGGTTTTTCATGTTGCTAATAGTATTAAGATTTTCCAGCGAAAGCATCCTTTATATGAGTAATTGAGATTTAATGAGATTACATCATAATGAAGAAGAGAACTAGAACCTGACAGGTATGACGCATCGAGTTATACTAACAGGTTTCAGCACGGCAACATTATTAAATCAGCTGCATTAGCAAGCAAGTTCTTTACAAGGCCAAAGATTACCCCTGCAAGTGAGCTCAGCAGGAGAGGCTGGGGGGAACGGGAGAGCTGTAACTATTGACAAATAAAAGCCTTAAGGTTAGTTGTATAACATTCCATGCAGAATTGGACTCCTTGACTGCAGAGAAAAATAAACGTGAAATAAAACGTGAAAAATTAGGTTTATCTTGGTATTTAGTCCTCCTGAAGAGTTGTGATCTTGCTGAATGGCTATTTTGGGGCCCCATCTCGCCTTGGTCCTGTCCAATTTACAGTAATTCAATTTACTGACCCTAGGGAGGCAGAGGTATAAATGAGAGCAGGGTGCAGACCCCTGTGGAGAGGTTGTGATGCTTTTCTTTAAAAACCAAATAAAACCCATTGGTCTAAGACCCCAGCTCTTGATTTTCTATAGATGTAGGCTGAATGGTCCATGCTTTACTCATTTCTTCTTGATAGGGGGGTCAGGATACATGCCAATAATCTTCATGTGCAGCCATACAAATACCAGTACATATGTATATAGAGTTAACACAACACCGTAGTTGAGCGCCTACCTCTCTGTTACCTTTCTGCAAAGCCTCCTTGTTTCAGTTCATGCTTGGAGTGGTGAGAAAAATGACACTTCTTTTCCTTGTGTTTCTGAGGCTGTCCCTGAGGGGTGTTAAGTGCAGGAAAGGCGCCTGGCAGGCTCAGATCAGTGGGGTTTAGAGCTCTTGCTGGTACCGCAAAGGAAACGTGAGTCGCAGTGTGGGGCTCCGGGAGGAAATGCCTTTCAGTGGAAGGTTATCTTATCCCAGTTACTTTGGGTCTGCACACAGGCTCTGTCACTGCTCTAGGACACTAAGCAGTCCTACCTTTTCCTTTCTTAAATAAAGCCTTTTGGTTCATCTTTACTATTAAGTTATGAAGTGAGTGCTCTGTTGTACCTTCTAATGTTTAAGACATTATATAGAGTTGCAGCAAGGAACATGAGGTGGCCTGCAAGCATACCCCAGATCATCATCATCATCATCATCATCTTGGTTACCACAACCTTACACATCCCCTATTTGCTTCTTTCTTATGTTAGTTTTTACTTTATGACATGATACATAACACAACTTCATGTTCATCTTCACCATCTGCCCTTCAGCCTTCCATAAGAGCTCTTTAGCTCAGTTCACTGAACCGAGTGTTGCAACACATCAGGTGTCCACAGCTGTATATTTATTATGTATTATGTCTGATTTGAGGCACAAGATAATGCTGCTCTTGATCAGAAACTAGCTGGGCAGTGCAGCTGAATTGTTCTGTATTGTTGAAGCGAGGGAGGTGATTGAAAGGGTGTGCTTCAGTGATTGTACTTTTGCTGTAACTTGTCTTTCCACTTCATGATGCATGTGTTTTTTTCTTTTGTCAGGATAACAACATAGAGCTTCTTAATGCTTTTAAAAACTCCATGTAGATTTATGCAGATGATCTGGTGACTACCCACACCAGTGCTGGCTCTCTGTGCCTGTAAGAGTGTGACAGTTCTCAGAGCAGTATAGCTGTAGCTTCAGACTCCACCATCTGGGAAGCCTTCAGATGTATTCTGGCTATAAAGTAGTCTGTACAAGTAATTTCTATAGATACCTTTTTTTCCCCGTGTTAGTACACTTATATATGAAAATTATACTTTACGATGAAGAAAACCTAATTAAGTCATAGATTCAGGTCATCATTGTAGGCACTAGAAGAGTTAAGATTTCATCTCTTTATTATAGCCTGTGGTACTGGCTCAAAACATTAAAGTGGCACTGTTTTAAATGGCCAGAACAATAGCAAGGCTGTCATTTGTCTGCATCTGAAAAAGGCAGATAGCATCTCTATTATTTAAGCTATGGTGCAGAGACTTAACTTGATGAACTGAATATAATGTGACACCGAGGGGATGTCTTCAGTCATTGTCACCAGCTGTCTTGTTGCATGTTGTAGTCTCCATTTAAGTATCTCAAAAGTAGTCTCTAGCCACTAAAGCACTTGCAACTAACCTCTCAGTCACGATTAAGAAACTGTGTCCATGTTTGTGGTAACTGTTTTGTTGTAACAGTACAGTTTGCTATTAATGTTTGTCCTCCGTTGCGTTGTCTCTGCATGCCCAATGCACGTTTCCATTAAAGGTTGTTCAGCTCCTGTTTTTTCTCTCCATTTTTCATGACACATTCTTGCAGAGCTGTTGATGATCCAGATTTACTTTGCTTGTTTTCTGTTAATTGTAGATAACACATGAAAGGAAATAAAACCCGAAAGAGCCTCAGAAAAGCTTTTCATAGCCCTTTCACCATCAGTAGCATTTTAAATCGAAGTTACAGGTGTGATGATGTGATTAAAGTTGGCATTTATCTTCTAAAAGCCCAGGGTTGCAGATTGCAGTGCTGAATTACACGTTATTGCCTATTCAATCATGTTCAGTAGCTGTTCAGTGCCTGCTGTTAGAAACTGGTCTGGTTTACTGAAGATTAGTCGTTACAGACCCCCCTAATCAGTAGTATTTCCACATCTTGCTGGTATCACTACACAAAACATGCTACTTTCAGCATCAGTTTAGGTAACAGCTACTTGTGGGTAGTTGATGCAAGTTGTTGAGACGAGTGCCTGTGGTCTATGTAATTCCTTATTGCTGGGAACAAAGGGTTCATGTATGTCAGAGGGGATCCAGCCAGTTGAAAACCAGAGTTTGAAGCTCAGGAACTGCCACTGGTGAGGAAGATTTGGAAAGGGCTGTCCTTGGAGATGACCTGTTGGCCACCAGTGATCAGCACTGTTGATGACTGATCAATTGAGCTTTATTGGTGACTCACTGGTTGGATGTTTCACTCCTTATGTTATAGTAGCTGTGCTGGCAGTGTTCGGATGGTCTTCAGCTCACCTATTCATTAACCTTTTCTCCCCATCGATGCAGCATTTTTGTTATATTTTGAGATTTGGATACAAATAGTGAGGTTTGATGGCTTAGATTCATTCTAATTGTGAAGAAGCAGTGTCATTCCTTTTTGCTTCCACTGAATAACAGTGCAGGGCAGAGGTTCCCTCTTACAAACCTAGGCTACATGTCCATAGGGGCAGAGTAAAATAGCTATGACTGAAGCGGAATGTGAGCTGTGATTCTTTCCCTGTTTCAGTGGTGTAGTGTCTGTACTCTGGAGATTTAGATTGCTTAAAGGCAGTTAACCAACCCTTCCCATATTTATAGCAAGTTGACACTTAGCTCCTCCTAGGTCAATACATGAGGTACAAAGGTGGGAGGTACAATGACATTGACTTGGCAGGTATGAGAAGTTCTAGCAAAGAGTGGCAAAATTTGGTTTGTTGCATAATAATTCGGCTGCTTTCGGATTGTCCAGGCCATGTGCAGAAGTGGGAATGTCTAATTATTGTGCCATTCACAAATACCTGCTTGTCTGCATAAAACCAGTCCAGAATGTTTGTAATCTACTAGAGCATTAGCAGCACTAAGCTTTAGTAACTTGCTAATAATAATAATAATGATAATACACACTGGTTGTGTAACTCGTGAGCTGCTACCTATGGCTCTACATGTCAAAGTAATGGTACAAGAAAACCCAAAAAACTGGGACCAAGCTGCATTTCAAAAGCTTATAGCCATTAGGATTCCAATTTAAATGATTTTGGGATGAATGGCTCCTGAAGACGTCGACAGCTTGACCAGTCAGAGCTGCTGGAATCATGGCTGCTCTCTAGGCTATCTCGATCACAGTGCGACAGGCAACGCGATCAACAAAGCGAGTGATGGGCAAGGCCTTGGTTCTGTCTTTGTTTGGGGGTAAATAGCTGTGTGATGTTGTGTGACTGTGGTGGTTTTCAGTTCCTTTAACAACAATCCAAATCCACCTAATAACGCAAGTCTGAAACAGACCTCCATGAATTGACACGTGACCTCATTTCCCTTGTCTCTATAAGATCCAATATCCTAACTGGGATGGTGGAGATGAAATGCATGGTGTAATCTCTCTAATTCCTGCATGTTTTGATTTTGTTGTGTCCCGAGGGGAATGGGGAAAGGAGCTTTTACAGGAACAAATGAATCGCATGAGTTTTTGTAAATGCTCCTGGGTCATTTTGACAGATTTTTCTGCTGGCTCCTAGTTTAATGCCTTTTATGGACTTTTAATACCCCAGTAATGCCATAAATGTACTTAAGGTGGCTGATGTGTATAACTTCTACTGTTCCTCTAGGTTTGCAGAAAGTGTGATTGTTACTGTCCCAAACATTGGAGTACTCAGCAACAGAACTGAATGCTCTCATTTTAGGAATAACAATATACAAAAGAATACAAATTGACCAGCAGAGCAAAGCACAGTAAAATTCACACTGATGTTTAGCTGCTCTTATTATCCCGTCTCTCCACCTATAAAATGGGTACTAATCCATTCCTACCTTCTAATTTCCTTGACCTTCTGTGTCTCCATGGAGTGTGAGCAAGAACTTATTGGCCTGTGTCATTCTCCAGGCAAAGTTTATACACAGCCACGTTGTGCAGGGAAACATTAACTGCAAGATACCCCAGTGCTGTGAGGCTTTGAGCTGAACATTTTCCTCCCTGTTCCTTAGGTGGCAGAAACTGCAGATACAAACGAAATGGTCAATGGAGCTGCAGAACAGAGGACAAGTTCGAAAGAGTCTAGTCCTGTTCCGTCTCCAACAGCAGACCGCAAAGCCAAGGCTGCCATTCAGGCCCAGACTGCTGCTACCCTACCAGCCAAAACACAGGAGATGCCTTCAGCTCAGATGGAGGGCTTCTTACATCGCAAACATGAATGGGAGACACACAGCAAGAAAGCCTCGAGCAGGTAAAGTCCTCACTGCTTCATGTGAACTCACCAAGATGTAAATCAGTAAATGTGGTCCCTGCTGCTGTTGTCCTCTCACAGCTCCTTAAGACCTCTCCAGCTTCTGCTCCTGTTGTTGTAGGAACAGCATTCATGGTTAAATGGTATATTTGATGGATGTCTAAAGATACAGGGAGAAAGCAGTGTTAGCCATATTTGGAAGGTGGAAAACTGAGGCATAAAGATACCATGATTTTCCCACTTCACATGGTGAATTTGTGGCACTAGTGGGATTTGAATCCAGAGCTCTCAAGAAAAGAAAACCACGTAGGTGTGAGACTAGAAATGTCCATATTCTTCTGACATTTTCTGTTTGCACATTAACACTTTCCACCTACTCTGTAAGCTGTGCAGAAGAGAAAAGCGGGTGAGGATGATTTGTGTGCCTTAGTCAATTCCATTCCTGAGGACCCAATCCTGCCATTCTGAAACAGGCAAAACTGGTGAGGTTTCTGTCTGCGCTGGCAAAGCAGACCAGGGTTGTTTCTGAGCTGAGAGAGCTCTTGAAACCAGGTTTAGTGGCTTGGCTGACAAGGGAAATGTTGACTAGCAAGATACTGATGTGTATCATCAGTGTCTGAGGGATTTGGCAGGAGGTAAAGTAGTGTGCAGACCACAGATGTGTACAGTGCTACTGTGATTTTTGTTCAGCTTTAGCTGTTCACACCAGAGAACTACTCTGAGGCGGTGTCAGCCACCAATACTAACGCATAGGGACTCTTGTTTCTAGTAATCATTGATTCTTCAAGCTGTATTGGAGAATGAGGCAGATGCTGCCACCAAGAGTATTTGTAACGAGCCAGGATTTCACTCACATGCAATCCATTCATTAGCTTGTGGCACAAAGACAATTCCTCCTACAATAGAGCAGAGTCATTGAAAGGTCCATCGGTGTCCCTCCTGACTATGGAAACTGCCCAGTCTGCCTAACAGTCCTCCCACTGTTGGGTTACGCTGATGTGCTGTCACAGGGAGCTCTGGAAATCTCTGTTCTGGCTGGCTCAGAGTCAGTGGTTTGGTCCTGAAGCTGTGCTTTTGTGAGAGGATTTGCTGTCCGCAGTTGACAGGACAGTGCAGGCTGTATTCACATCCTCACACTGAACCCCTCCCCATTGTCTTACAGAAGTAATTGTGTTTGGTTTCTCCACTTCTGCAAGTAAGGGCATTAGATTTATAAACCCTTCTGTTGTTTTCTGTCCTGAAGATCATGGCATAATGTGTACTGTGTCATAAACAACCAAGAGATGGGCTTCTACAAGGATTCAAAAGCTGCTGCTTCCGGCATCCCCTACCACAACGAGATTCCTGTCAGCTTGAAGGAAGCGGTCTGTGAAATAGCGGTCGATTATAAGAAGAAAAAGCATGTGTTCAAGCTAAGGTAAACCCCGGGAGCATCCTGCTGCTGGTACAAGTTATGGTGGGTGTGAGCACTGTGCAGATTCATGGGAGGAGGCAGCCAAAGAACCGAGCATGGATATCAACTGCAGTCAGTGTCTGCTTTTGGTAGCAAGCTCTTCACAATGCTAACACATGGTGTATTTATCCAGCACAAAACAGTATGGAGACAACCAGTGCGCTTTAGTTGTGTCTGGGACCAGACCAGATGTGCATGCCTGAAGTCAGGAGCCTGCATTTACATTGCTGGGTTTTTCATCTGCTCCCTCTGGAGTTCATTGAAAAGAGCTTAATGTTTATGGTTCTGCTCTTCTCAGAGTCAAGCCTCTTGTTTAACTTTTCAGGGTGAACTTAGGGCACTACTGAAGACATCTGTCACATTTTCAGGTCTAGACCATGGAGTTATGATTTGAAGTATGTGAAGAACTTGTTGTTCAAAGGTTAAGAAAAAATAAGGCTTTTCCTTCTGGAATCCTCTAAAGAGGACAGAATCCATATCTGGAGAAGTTTGCTTTATAGCAAATATATAGGGAATATTTAGGGAAATGTAGCTGTCTTGAAGACAGGCGTGCAGCTGTGTGATTCATCCTGTAGACTATTTTAAGCGTCCTGAATTGATAATGTGAGGATTTGCTGTTCCACAAACAAAGTTTGGCAGAAAAATCGATTCCCCTTCTCTTCCCAGGACCCTGCCACCTGCATCAGGCCTCTCAAGTAGCGGCACATAGCGTATTTCCTTCACTCATTCTCATTAGGAGAGTCCCCAGAGAGCTCACCAGCAAATGCTCATGGCAAATCTGCCTCTCAGTTGAGAGGGGAATGTTGTGAACATCCAAGAGGCTCTTTTCTGCAAAGGCTGTGGTCTTTACAGGCCTGGTGTGCAGGCAGACCTCTCACAGGAAGGTCCAGTTTGATCTCTAGAGGGCATAATGTGAATACTGTTCTTTGGTTTTTAAAGAAGCAAGGCATGATGACATTGTTTGTATTGCTTTTCTGTCTGCACTCTTACTTTACACTTTAATACTTAAGTTCATTTCATAAAGAGAATTTAAAATGCTTTGGTTTTGTGGGGAAAGATCCAGAAGCCTGCAACTCAGCTCCCACTCACCGGGCCTCCCCCTTGTTCACCTGATCTGGTGTTATTCAGTCTGGTTTTTAATTAATATGTATCTTCACATACACTGCTAAATGTCTCCCAGTTAAATCATCTGAGTAAAATCAGCACAGAAGGGAGACTCCAGCCTTCGGTAAGAGCAGAGCAGCTACTCATAAATAATGCACACTATAGTATCTTGAGTCATCAGAAGTAGCTACAACAGCAGAGCAGCTGCAGAATTTTCTAGGTTCCTACAAAAAGCCACAAAAGCTCTGGGTGTTGTCTGTGACTTCTGTCTTATGAAAGTATTGAGTGGACTTTTACACTGTCTTTGGCAAAAGAGGTCTGCCTGAAACAGCAGTGTCATCAGCTGCAGAAGGTCACAGCATGACCTGCCAAACCAGGAGTAGCTGAGGTGTATTTGTGTACATGGAGGCGTTAGGACTGTCCCCTGCAGGCCCATGTGTCTCAGTCTCATTGTGTACAGTAGCTAAACAAGCAGGAGTTGAAGCGATGTGACTACTGCCAAGCTGAATTTGCTGTGGTTGTTTTCTTTGCAGATTGACCGATGGCAATGAATACCTCTTCCAAGCCAAAGACGATGTAAGTTTGTTTTCCTTATGGTTTCTTACTGATGTGATATCTGTGCTGTTGTGCAGCAGGAAATAAACAGCTGCTGGGTGCTCAGGGGCACGCTTTAATTTCCTGGTCTTCAGTCTTGTGTCTATGTGTGTGTAATGGGTAGATCCAGAAGCTCCCCCGGCACCACCAGGGCAGCAGGGATTTTTATCTAGATAAAAGTGTCTAGATGTCTTCTGCAGGTGTGTAACCAGAGGAGTAGTTGCCAGGTGATGGGTTGGGGACTGTGTATCCTTTCATTTCCCACTTCTCTCTGTTCCCCTTCACAATGCTGAGCGAACTAGAGAGGGTGCGTGATTGTAACAGCTTTCTGCCTTTGGGGATTCTTGAAGGAGGAGATGAACACGTGGATTCAGGCCATCACATCCGCTATCTCTTCTGACAAAATCGAAGTGTCCCCGACCACCCAGAGCACTCCAGCCTCCAGCCGTGCCCAGACCTTGCCTGCCAGCGTCACAATAACCAGCGAGTCCAGTCCTGGCAAGCGGGAGAAAGACAAGGAGAAAGACAAGGAGAAAAGATTCAGCCTCTTTGGTAAAAAGAAGTGAACTCCATCTCCACACACTGCACTTCTCTGACCGTTCCAGTGGAATTCCAGCATGCGAGCTCAGAACCAATACGTTTCTCTCTGTGCCTCATGTTCCTCAATGTGATTGACATTTTTTTTATTTATAGAGCGTTTTAAAATAAAAAGCCAACAAAAAAACCAGAATCTAAAGTTCCAAACGTATGAGGTGCATTAGGCAGCTTCTGCAGGAGAGCGAGGACCAGGTTTTGGGGTTTGGTTGGGGGGGGTTGTTTTTGTTTTGTTTTTGTTTTTTTAAATGAAGTTAATGTAGATTAGATCTTAATATTTAAACTGTTCCTCAATTTTGTGAGGCTGTCTTGGAAAATAACCCACTCCTAGTGCTATTGGTAAGCAAGGCAGCGGTGCTTTCGAATCTACTGTGCACATCAAAGCCCAATGTACAAACTCTCAAACGCGTTCACTCCCATCTAAGGTTGTTATGCTGAGTCTTGACTAGTGGAGCCTCCCGTTCCAATTCTAACCTTTATTACAATGATAGTGTATTACCTTTGCCGTAACAGAGTGCGGGTTTGCATTAACTTACAGACAAACCATTTCTACCCTGGCGCTGGTTGTTAACACAACCTGAAGCTTTTCTGCATCGAGTACGACAGACGAGAATGTTGGTGTACAAGAGACATGAGCAGGCTGATACCGTTTTAAAGAATCTGTAATTTCCAATTCTTTTTTTTTTGCTGAAATACATTATATTGTATGTTTCAGATAATTCTAGTACAAAGTATAATAAGACTAGATGTATAATAAACCCTTAAAAATCATTGATAAGTGTAAAAGTGAAACTGAAGCATTTACTGGAAAAGTAATGTTACTCAAATGGTTACTTGCTTGTCAGCTGCAGCACTGTGTGTTATAATTTTGCTACATTACTTGCTCTTTGATACATAGTGTGCATTTCTCTGTCACTGTAACTATTGTAATGAAAAGATTTTCATCTTACTGCACAATCAGAAATTACATTTAATAGGAATGAACTTTCAATGACTGGGCCTGTAGTCGAGAGTAGTACTGGAACTGGCTTTCAGTTGTATCGAACTGTACCTCTAGACTTTTACCCTATCTGTTAAATATATGCGATGTCATTAAATGCTTTTAAAACTAAATATGCTGGTTAAGTTTCTTATTTCGTTTCTGATGATGTTAAATCATGATTTTGAAAGAGGATCAAAAATAAAGTTATTTTAAAACGTCATCTCTCCTGTGCACTGAGACTGATGTCTTCATGTCATTCCTTGCTTGTGTGCTGAAGTTCACACTGAAACGGTTGTTTTCTCTCTTCCTACTGTTCTTGCCCTTCCCTCGCCCTTCACCTCCTGCAGACTTTGTAATTTACCAAGGACTTGTTGTCCTGCCCAGTTTAATCTCAGTGGGTCTTTATGCCAGCTATTAAACGTACCTCCCTTAAGGGACAGCCCCAACTGCACTCTGCTGGTGACTTGTGTTTAACGCAGCAATAGTGATTCCAAAGCTCATCAGTTCCTCAGTGTTGTCAGCATTTCAAAGACCAGCATCTTCCCAGAATTATCTTTCCCTTGGATGTGATCTAGGGAGTCACCTAAAAGGAATAGCCTCAGGAAGCCCTAACACGCTTTAGGAGTTTCAAAATGAAATGTAAGGAACCCAGTGTTTAGGTTTTTATCATTATCAAAATACACTCAAATATAATTATAGTTGAAAAACAGATAAACCACAAACTGATGTGTTTCCAAGTGATGTCTTCCTGAGCATGTGGCTGTATCTTGATTCTTTTCATGGACTATACTGTGTTTTCTTGTTTTCAAAGGTTTTGGATATTAACCATTCATGCACGTAAGTCTTCACTCCTATAATATTGCCCTGTTTCAGTCTAGGAGGTAGTAATACATAGGAAAACACCATTAGTCTTGTAAAGTTTAATACAATATACAAAGCTGAGGTTTACCAGTAGAAGAGAAAATGAAACATTCTTCTTGGTTCATTAAAGCACCCCAAAATGTTGACACCTTACCATATTTGTCACTTTAACTTATTACAACATGTAGTTTAACAGATTGAACTTGGTTACCTCTTGTGTTTAATTGTGTAATGGCTTGGTTAAACATGCCCTCAGAGTTGCTCCTGTTTGTCTTGCCTCTCACTGCAAGTTATTCCCCAAAAATGACTTGATGAAAACCCCTTCTGTTCGGGAACTGACTTTAGGTTGCTGAGGAACAGGAGTGAACTCTAATAAGCCTTCCCTGTTTTCCCCACTGGCCTGTAAGGGTGCGGGTTCCATGCAGAGACTGGTGGGTCAGGAGGAACTTCCTTGGATTGAGCCAGGTCAGTGCACACATTCCCTCAGGTATGTGCTTGTTCCAGGAGGAGGAGTGAGGGAATCTGAATTTCCCTTGGGTTATGTGAAGGCACTGCTGGGAAGTACCAGAGGAGGAAGAAATACTCTGGATGATGGGAACAGGACTGCAACTGGAGCAGGTTACCAGTGCCACCAGTGTTAACTCTTGCAGAGGTACTGTGTTCCTTCGAATTGCACCACTGGTTACCTCAGTGAAGAATGAGGACTTGTAGTACAGTCTGACACTGTATTTCAGCTTCCTTTGTTGGCTGGTTTTGAAAGCTAACCCATATTTAAGTTGTTTGTATTTTCTCTGGAGATACATAGTAGAGAAGTTGAACCTTAACAGTTTCAAAGAAAACTAACAAAGGGCAACCACTTTTCAGCTATGTTGCTGTCATTGTTATGAAGAAGAGAAATCATCCTCTGGTCAGGTCAGTCTGTCTCTTTTGTCTTGGTGGGAGGCCTTGGATTGTGTGTTCTAAACGGAGGGAAAACACCAGAGCACTGCACCTGAAGGGGCCTTTCCATACCTAGACAAAAAAAGTACAATGAGGGGAAAGAATCCAAAACTCATTAGCCAAAGGAATTAAAAGCATGTGTTGAGTGGGAGGGTTTTCTTTTAGATTGATACAAATAATCTGTTAATCCATCTGGTCTGCAGAGAGAATATGTTCCATTGTAGGGCTGTACTCTGCAGGAAGGAGATCAGTGGTAAGGGGAAAGTGTGACTAATCTTTGTTCTGGTGAAATACTGGTTTAGATGGTTTTTCACTTCTCGTTCTGGTTTTTATGACTGAGTTCCCAGAGAATGGATTTTAATTACGGAGGGTCTTTAAGAATATACTTTTGTAATAAATAACTTGTAGGTATGATACAGTTTTGCTCTTTTTGTTGGCTATTTGGGGTTTCTTTCTACCTTAACTACTGTGAATAAACACAGAAACAAATCGCAATGATTTTGGACAAACATTAGTCCTTTTCATTAAGAAAACACACTTCAGAAAATCAGGCTGTGCTAAGTGACTGACAATGTTAAGAATTAAGTGAGTGGGAAAAGCAGAATTCAGCTCTTTGACACTACTGCTCTACCTGTGGACCGAACAATCGAGGCCACATCCTGACAAGGGGAGGAATGGGAGATCTCGCTAGCAGAAGTGGAAGGATTTGGCTTGTTTCTCTGTGTCCTGCTATGGAGAAGCATGTGTTCTGAGGCCAAGCAGAGCACAGCTGAGGTAAGAAAGCACGGTGTTCTCAGTGCATTGGGATCAGAACTATCCCCACAGCTACAGGTGTGCAGGGCCGAGTTAAGCCAGTATTCAGCACTTGAGACTAATTTATTCCTTCCTTACTGCTGGATGTAATTTATTCCCTGTTGTCAAGCATTTTTCTCTAGCAATTCGCTGAATATTCTGGTTCTGGTAGAGCACTGGATTTTGTTTCAAAGGATTTTAAACAAGATTATGGTACAAATCAGGCGAGGCATAGAGCAAACCCACAATGCAGTACTGGAAATGCAGTAGGCAGGACAACTAGTCAGAATAAAGGGAACTGCATTACAACATGGGGCAATTAAATGCAAAGAGTGTAGGTTTTATGGGGTTTACTTGTAATTCAGCTTGTACCCTCTGTTGGTGTGCATCCTGACAGCAGCCTGTCGGGGTGAGGTGTCTCTAGGATGTGGGAACGCTATGGAAGCGGATGTGGATGAGTTGGGTGGGTGAGTGACTCTGTGTAGCGAGGCAGCAGAGCGGCTCCGGCAAGCCCACGTGGTCACATCTGCAGTGTGTCATAATGCAGCACACGCAGCAGGCACAAGGAGCTGCCTGTGCTGAGCCACCTGCAGCAGAGGAGCAGGAGACCTGGAATGGTCTGCTCCGTAATAAAACACTGGCCTATTCCATGTATGAAATGAGGGGGTTTGTGCCTAAGTGTGTCATGAATTCTCCCTTGCTTCTGAAGCTCTGCATGCTGATTAGCCTGGTGATGGTGAACATCACACCTACAGTTGAATTACTTGTGTTGTTCTGTGTTTGAAGTATCATTTACTCTGTGTACCATACTAATGCACTGCACAGAATAATCTTAGGTGACATGCTGTGGTGGCTCATTATGTTATAATAGAAATTATCTGGTCCCAACATGAATTTTTACTACTTTGTTATTAATATCACTGTTCCTCTACTCCCACACCCAGATGAGAAAAGTATTCCCCTTGTTGGCAGTGCAAGTGTTATCCATGAGAGGTCACTCTGTGCAAAGCGATGCTGAGCTGCGTCAGATCCGCTGGCCTGAACAATACCAAGTGCACTTATAGTGTTATTATATTAGTGTGCCATATTTTGCATTCAGGAGAATTAAGAGCTTGGACAAAAATTCTCTTAATTTGGAAAAGTCAGATTTTAAGGGAGTTATGTAAACTTGTGGCAAGATTTAGACGTGTCTCGGGTGAATCATAGGAAGGAAGCTGAGTCAAGCATGGCAGCCAGCATATGGGAAGGCAAGGAACACCACCATCCCTGCTGTGGCAGAAAAAGTGATGAATTGCTGTGGGGAGATCAAGATCTCTGCTGTGGTGATAGTAAGCTTAAGCTGATGGCTGAAATTCCATGACAACAAAGAGCCCCGTGTGTGTCTGGAGAAAGGCAGGAGTAACCCGTTGGTGATGAGGTCTCGTGCTGGGTCTGGGGTACCTTTGGTGCAGGGGGTTGTGTTGCAATGCAGAGGCTCTGTGGGGCTGCTTCGGAGGCTGGCTCCATGCTGTGCCTCAGAACCTCCAGACTGAGCAGGGATAAGCAGAGGAGACCAAGACCAAGGTTTTTATCATTCTTCTGCCCATGGCAGTCCTGGGCTGCACTCAGACGTGCAGCAAAACAAATGCATTGGGGCTGGTCAGAAGGACTTTCTGCCCAGGCTGGGATTTGAAAGAACACTGTATGCCTGATCTTTTACACATGCTTTGCATTTGAGGATGGAGAAGACTCAATTTTTGCTTTTCCCTCCTTTCCTGAACATTATTTCTGGCCAGACCCTAGCATTTCATCAATGCAAATCAGTATTTCCACCCACAAGGACTAAAGGCTTAGAGCCAATTCCCCTGTTATTATTTTGTACTTAGATAGTAAAAACCACTGAGAGGCAGCAGTCAGGATTGGATTAATGTAATGCCAGGCAACAGAGAAACAGAACTAGATCGCAGTTCCTGCTTCTGATCCCTGCCCCCAAGTTCTTATAGATTTTACATAATTACAGCTCAAATAGGTGGTACAAAATAGGAAATGCCAATTAATATGCCATCTCTGTGCATCTGCTGTACATTCATCCATGAAAATATGAATTATAAGTGGTATTTTGTGTAACAAAGAGGTAGAACATAACACAGATGTTTCTGGGGGGTAAATCTCAGTGTTCATTGTTAATCACAGCTCCGGCATATGTATAGAGTGGGCAGGATATATCACTGAGGATTGGAGTTAATTTGAGATGCGGTGCTTTTTTGGCATCTTCTATAGAGGGCATGCTTTAAAACAAAAAAGATAACAAAACAACAACGGCAAAATAGCCACGAATAAGCCCAAACCCCTCAAAAACCCCAGAGTGCGGGAGCTGTCATTCAAGAGCTGCTCACACAAAGTGCTCTATTAGATTGGTTTTATATTTAAACCAAGAAGTAAATGTAGTGGAATATACGTTCTAGGCTAGGCTAATGGGGTCCTTGCCCCAAGGAGGAGGAAAATGGTGGTGCCATTGCAAATTGCTATCTTTCAGTTATGTCCTGAAATACATCCGACGAGTTGTTTTTGGTGTGTGGTGTTTGTGTTGTACCGACAATGGACGGCAGGCTGCAGTATTGAGGAGCATTTTTAGCGACATAACGGCTCCTATTAGGAACGTACTAATGCCGTTTGGTTTTTAAGGGGGGAAAAAACTTGCCATGAAAGAGAATTCCCCAAATCCTTGAGTACAGACAATAGGAAAATGAGTGAAGCTGACCTTGGGGTTGCACATGTTTAAGGCTTTTTTTCCTAAGGTCTTTTTGGGTGTTGGTTCATGACTAGCATACTTCGCTGCTGTGATAATGATCATTACTTATACCAAAGCATTTTTTTCCAACACTGGGGCTGTATTTTCAGTGAAACGATGCCTGTTATTTGCAGCCTCCACGCTTTATGCTGAGTATCACAAATGAGACAAAGAACATGCCAAGGTTTTACTGAAGGATGAAGTACAAAGTTCAACTTGAACCCTTGCTCGTAGCAAGATGGCAAGCAAACTTCAAACTAGCTTCTGTTTGTCCTTGTTGAGTACATGAAGAACTGGTTTGTCATTAATATTATTGTTTTAAGGAGAGGTTTAGATTGGATCTAAGGAAGAAATTCTTTGCTGTGAGGGTGCTGAG
>JBAFWW010038135.1:16236-29901 GCA_036873685.1 Agapornis canus | reverse complement strand
TTCATGTGCCTTAGCATGCCTTCCAGGAGAATCTGCTCCAAGATTTTTCCAGGCATAGAGGTGAGACTGACTGGTCTTTTGAGGCCCTGTAATTGGATTGAGTGCACTTTAAATCCTTGAGCAAGGATCCATTGGAGGGCAAGTCTGGTGCCAGCAGCTGTGGTAATTCCAGCTCCAATAGCATATCTTAAAGGTCCTGCAGTTAAAAAGCTCGTAGTTGGATCTTGGGATTGAGCTGGCGGTCCACCGCAAGGCGAGCCACTGTCTGTCCCAGGGCCCGAAGTGTTTACTTTGAGAAAATTAGAGTGTTCAAAGCAGGCCAGCTGCCGGCATAGTGCAGCTGGGAATAATGGAATAGGACTCCGGTTCTGTTTTTGTTGGTTTTCAGAAACAGGGCCATGATTAAGAGGGACAGCCGGGGGCATTCATATTGTGCCTCTAGAGATGAAAATCTTGGACCAGCGCAAGACGGCCTAGAGTGAAAGTATTTGCCAAGAATGTTTTCATTAATCAAGAATGAAAGTTGGAGGTTCGAAGACAATCAGATACCGTCGTAGTTCTGACCATAAACAATGCCGACTGGTGATCCGGCAGTGTTATTCCCATGACCAGCCGGGCAGCTCCCAGGAAATCCAAGTCTTTGGGTTCCAGGGGGAGTACAGTTGCAAAGCTGAAACTTAAAGGAATTGATGAAAGTGCACCACCAGGAGTGGAGCCTGTGGCTTAATTTGACTCAACACAGGAAACCTCACCCAGCCCGGACATGGACAGGATTGACAGATTGAGAGCTCAATTCTACGGGTGGTGGTGCATGGCCATTCTTAGTTGGTGGAGCGATTTGTCCAGTTAATTCTGATAACAAATGAGATCACTTAATAATAGTTTAAAAATACATGACTATTACTAGTAGTACAGATTTTTCCCTTTATTTTAATACGAGCCAAGCACTGTGGACTTCAGCTCCTGTCTCACTTTAAGCACTATTCAGTTCCACTGATTTTCTTATATGTTCTTAATATTAGGAAAGCATGATTTACAGTATTTATAAGGTGGGATGACTTGTTATGCAAAAAATAAATGGATTAGTTCGACTAGATGATTGCTGTAAGTCCCTCCAACTGAACTGTTTTTTTTAAAAAATATATCTTTTTCTCTAGCATTTTGCAGAAATAATTGTGTCTGCTTCCATGCATGTTCCCAGAAAAGTCTGTTTTCCTAAGACCATTTTGAAGCAAGACGTTCTTTAGGCCAAGATGCAAGCTGAGAGTTTCTTTGAAAAAATAATTTTCAAAAACTTATTTGTGGATAAAAGTGTTGTAGCATTTCTGCACCCTTAAGAGGCTTTTTATTACTTCAGAGGAAAATTATTCTCTGTGCTACATTATAATGACATTCTCATTTTAGATGGGTGGGTAGATACAAGTTCTTTGGTTTATAAACTATATTTGTAAAGCTTACTTGATGATCAATTAAGATAAATATTTTCATCTACATATCATAAAGCTGGCTTACTTGCAGGGTTTTATTTATACTGTGGCATTCCTCAATTTCAGTGAGTTTTACGGTCATTTTTTATTTTGTTTATTGCCTAAATGCCCATGTTGTTTTAACCTGTGAGAATCTCATAAAACTTTAAGCTTCCACTTTGTGAATTCTAGGCATTATGTTTGGTTGGGATGATTGCATTTAGTGTACACAATAATCAACACTGGTATATGAGTCAGTATTTTAAAATATAATCCTTCTATATAGACCTGAAAATTTAAAGTGGCATTCTAGGACTTCCACATATGTAGTATCACATGGAGCAATATGTAATGCCTTGGTATTAAATTTTCCCTTGAGCTGTTTCAGAGCTAGATAATTTAATCACAGATCTGTACCTGTCTCAGTTAAACTTATCACCAAACGTTCTGTGGTCAATAAATTCCTTTTAAGTTGGAAATATAGCTATTTCATTGGCATTTTGAAGTTCTCTGGTATCATTTCCTCTCTAGTAGTAATCAATAAGAATTAAACACATTAGATTATGGTGTTTCAGACTGGTAAAAGAATGTACCTCATGTTATTTGTGTCATGAACTACTTCCACAACATCTCATATAAAAGGCTTGGGAAGACAGACTATCTGTGAGGGTTCATAATATATATGTCTGCTTATTTCATGCATACATGTATGATAGCTTGTATATGACACTGATCTTGGGACCCGATTTAACAAATGAGTCATTTCAGTTTTAAGCTGGTATATAACTCCATTGTGTCTAAAAGACTACAGAAACATAATACTGGAGGAAAAAAAATGGAAATCGATATTCAAGGAATGGGATTCAGTGTGACAAACAGGTGGACTTCACAGCAGTGCATTCATTGGTCTTGGCTTTTGCTCTTGTACAGTTACTGATCTATACTTTAAGGGAGAGTTAGGTTTCAAAGCATTTTTTTTTTTTTTTTTTTTTTTTTTTTTTATTTCAGTAACCTGTTTAATGATAATCCTGCATTTTCCCCCCAAGTAAAATTCTGGAAAATTTTGGGAGTTCTTGCTCTTCATGAATCTTCTACAGTGGTAGCAGAAAAGATTTTCTTAAACTCCTCTGAATCTGTTAATCTGCTCAGAAGGTACAAAGTTTTCCAGGCAAACCATTTGAGCCATTGACACAGGGATCCTGGGCTTCAGAGGTCCTTCAAAAAGCCTGGGGCCAGTAATTCTGCTGCTTTAGAAGGAAAGGTAAAGAAAATAACATATATTAAGCCATATTTGGAGTTTCTAGGGTTTCTTTTCTACATAATACATGACTTGTGGGCCACAAAAGGAACTATAGGTACTGTGGACAAAGCTTTACTTTCTCCTGTTTCCTCTTTCCTCTTTCCTTTGTTTTATGCTGCTCTGTGCCTGTCAAAACTTTTTTATTTGTTTTGATGGTATCCCTTCACCTGGTACATCAAAAAAGTGAGTCTACATATGACATAAATGGAAATTTGCCTTGAATGTGTTCTTATAATACTTTTTGTTCTCCTTTCAGCTAATTATCATGCTCTAACTGGATAGAGGGAAGTTGTGAGGAGCCCGTTCATATCACATATCCTATCTAACAGAGCTGATTTTACTGAAGTTGGGGTTTGATGATATTCTGAGACTCTGGTGGCAGGATCTTGTCTATCATTTTAGGAAAAATAGGGCCTAAAGTCAGAGCATGTGGGATTAGATAAGATGCTTTATGAGGGGTTTGGCGATAAGCAGTGTGCAGGCAGGACAATGCATGTATGTTTTACAAACTGACCAGGGATGTTGACAAGAGCAGTCCATGCTGTAAGCAAACTGGAAAACTGCTATGAGTGCTAGTACTAAAGGAGCAGCATTTCAAGAGCTAACTATAGATCAGCAATTTTGAATAGAAAGTACATTATGTATAAATGTTGGAAAATGGGCAGAAATATTCAATTTCAGCTATAGCAGCAGCTCATTTTCCATGCTGTAACTTCTCATTATTGCAGTAATTGCAACTTACATAATTATAAGTTATTAGCTGCAGAATATATTACTTTTTCTTAGATTCTGTATCTTGAACTCTAGCTTTTTGAACCCTGCAAAAATGTGATCACTGAGTACTAAGCATAAAAATATATGTCTCAATACTGCTAATTTTCACCTCCTTCTGCAGCTCTCCTCCATGAATGGCTGAAATGAAATATCTGTTCCCTTGTGATATGTTATCATTAGACAATTTTATACTTTGATATACTTTAAACTACAGAGGAAACTACATTTATTTAGAATTTAATCTTTTTTTTTAAAATATCCCAGCATCATTATCAGTTTTTAATATAACCAATCACATAGAAAAAGAAGACTCTTAGAATTCAAACAAGCGTTATAAATGCTGCCTGACTTCACTGCAACAAACTGATATGTTTCCTCTCTAGAACAGATTTATGAAAAGTTTAACATCTCTTTTTAAACTCAGGGGATTTTCTCTCTCCCTCCCCCCCTGGTTTGTTCAAGTTGCTGTTAATAGACTCACATCTATGCTATTAATTTCCTCTATTAAATCCCTGCTTTCATTATTTTTTAATAAAAAGTGGATTTTAATTAAAATGTCCATTAAAGTAGCATAGGAAAAGTTCACAAAACATTTTAAAATTAATAATTTAAAATTGCATCTGTACAGCTCTGATTTATCTGCAGCTGTTTTTTTACAGTGTGTGTCCAAGTTATAACCTTGTACCTAATAACTTTGCACAAGGCATGTAGTTCTTTCTTTTTTTGGGTGGTTGTTTTTTTTTTTTTTTTGTTGGTTTTTTTTTTTTTTCAAGAAAACCATGATGGAAACTTAGCTCTACTTCTACACATTTGTTTTATTTTTATGTTTAGAACTTCCTTTACACCAGGGCATGCTTCTGCCATTTACCTGCTTGTAATTCTTGCCTCTCTTAACAACTTTTATTGGTGAGGTTGTTAAATATGCCTTTTTTCCATCTTCTTTTTGTTGTGTAACTTACAGTTGTGGCCCTTCTTGACTGTTAGTCTATTAAAAGAAATCTGAATTTTGTTGTATTTCAAATCACAGTTAATTTAGTTTCAGTTTAACTCTTACTGCAGTAGTTGTCCTCAGGTGTTATGGTGAAGGTATATACAATATCAATCTCAAGTAAAAAAATAAAGAAATAAATCAAGAAATTAAAACTTTTATATGGATTGGATAAAACTAGTCATATAGATTCATATCTAAATTTAAATGTGGAAGTAAGGATACTGATGAAGAAATTCACTCTGTGAGAAAGCTTTATTCAAGTAAAAATATAGCTATTTGAATGGGGATAAATTATTCTAGGAACAAGGAAACAGGATTATATGCATATGTGAAAAAGGAGTTTACTAAATTCTTGATTGCCAGATGTCATTTTAACACATAAACTAAAATAGAAGATGAAGAAACTTCAGTGAGAGAAAGGCATGTCATTATTATAACTATGAAGAGAATACAAAATAGTTTGTTTGCTCAGATGAAGACAACAGGTTTCTACTTCTTTATAAACTGATAACATTTTTGCATGTTCCTTGACTTTATATTGAAAAACTGTGGGGTAATACAGTATTTTTCTAGGTTTTCCCAGTATTGCACCTAAAAAAAAAAAAAGGTGCTGTAGTGGGAATTGATAATACTTCCCACATCTCATCAACAATGAAATAATAAGCTAATCTAAACATACAACATTTATAAAAAGAATAACTGCTCAAAGTAGTCTTGTTACAGTAAAACAGTAAATCAGTTGGAGAATTGTGTTAATCTAAAGTTTTAGGTTGCTAAAGTGCAACCTAAATTGCAAGGTTATGAAAGTTTATTTTGATAGAGAAGGTGCAATGTTAAATACTGAAAGATGACTTAGCTCTACCACTTAATTGGGGATGACTTGGTTTTGGGTTTGTGGTAGGCTTTTCCTGAAAAGAAAGAAAGAAGCAGACAGGGAGATATTTTTTCTGCAGAGCTCATTGTAAACTCATAGTCCAGAGTTCATAGTAAAAACTCTTCTTCAAAAAGTAAAAAAAAAAGTAGATAACATTTTCCTGAATTCTCTAACAAGAAGTGGCAGGGAGCTCAGCTGACATTTGCATATTTTAATTTTGTAAGAGAAGGAGAAGGAATTTAGAGTGATAAGATATTAAACCAGACTGAAATCAAGGACAAGTATGTACACAGCAGCGAGTTTTTCATAATATTTTTATTTATGTTTTTAAGTTAAACCAAAATACAGAATAGTTCTGTTTGTGCAGAGAAAGGAAATAGAGGTTAAAATGGTACTGTGCTTGTTGGGGAAGATTAGAGGTGAAGAAATACACAGAAAATGGATGGATACAAATGAATTTTACTGTGGACAAAACATCTGACATAAAACAGGTATGATAGGGGTTTAGCAACTTCATTTAACATGAAGTTATTACAAGACTATGAAAATTAAAATAATGGAAATCAGACAACCAGAGAAAGTGAAGTTAGCAAGCTGGAAAAAAACTTCAAAGACATAAAAAAAAATTGAGGAAATGTATCTGTTTGAGAAGCTGAAATCCATTGGTATTATAGGAGCCAATACTGTAGGATTTAAGTCACACTGATATTTGCAAAAAAAAAATAAAAAAATATATATATATATATTTGTAGGGTGATGAAAGTGCTAACAATGCTATTTCTGGTATTTAAAATAGGAAAACATAAAAAAATATAGTTTAGCCACCCTGGAATCACATGAATGAGATTGAAGCAGCTGAAGAGAGTGAAGAGTAAGTTGATTTTATTCCAGTTTGTTTTTTTTTTTTTTTCCATGACTGTGAAGGTGAAATCATCATTTTACCCGAACATCAAGCATCACGTCACCTGCAGAAGCATTCGAATAGTCTCTATCTTCATTGTCATGATTTTGTAAGGGATATAATTTTTATTTTTATTTTTTTTTATCCTTTGTGAGCACATTACAGCTGTAGCTTTGCCCTATATCTACGCAAATGTAAACTGTGATAGTGATTTGGCCACTGTGGCAGAACATGTGTTTGAACATCCTCTTGGAGAAACTCCCCTAATGGACCAGAAAGTGTTTGTCTTGGTTTGGGCTGGAATAGAGTTAATTTTCTTCCCAGCAGCTGGTACAGTGCTGTGGTTTGGCTTTAGTCTGAGAACAGTGATGATAACACACAAATGTTTTAGTTGTTGCACTTACACTGATCAAGGACTTTTCAGTCTCTCATGCTCTGTCAGTGAGGAGGAGCACAAGCAGAGACAAGACACCCATCCCAAACTAGCCAAAGGGGTATTTCATACCACTGCACATCACGCCCAGTATATAATCTTGGGGAAGTTACACAGAAGGCCCAGTTCACTGCTTGGGTCGGGATGGGTATCGGTTGGTGAGTGGTGAGCAGATGTATTCTCTTCCCTTGTTATTTGCTTTTGGGGGCTTTGTTGTGTTTTTTTTTTTGTTTTTTTTGGTGTGGTTTTTTTGGTTTGTTTTTTTTTTTTTTTTTTTCTTTCCACTTTTAGTTTTATAACTCTCTCCTTATCTCCTTTATTAGTATTAGTATGATATTTATTTTGGTTATTGGACTGTTCTCATCTCAACCCATGGAGTTTTTGTTGTTTCTATACTTTTTCCCTTCCTGGCCAGGGAGGAGAAGTGGGGGATGAGAGAGCAGCTGTGTGGTACTTAGTTGCTGACTGGGTTTAAAACCACATGTAAGAAAGAGGGTATTAACATCAAAAATCAAAAGAACTCAATGCAACAAACAAACAGATGAAGAAAATAGTACTGCCTTTTGCGTCCCTGTAGAATGGAACTTACAAATATGTTTCAGTTCAATTAACATGTTACTTTCTGAACAACAGCAAAATTTATTAATTTCCCTTTTGACTGAGAGTTCTTTCCTCTGCGTCTGTGGCCTTGCTGCTGGAATCATCTTCTTTGTTGCCTCTTAGCCTTTGCATGAACTCCAACCTCTATGATGGATCTCACTTGCCAGCTCTGCAACCTTTCCTGCCGTGATGATACTCCTCAGCAGCTCCCTGAGGACATGAATGGCTGCCTCATTTTCCAGAGGGCTCTGCTGGAGGCAGCCTCTCCTTGAGGTGAGGAGAAAAATATACATGGGAACATAGACCTGTAGATTTGAATAAAGTTGGTCAAGTGAGGAAGTACAGTTGTCTACTATGCATTAAAACACTGTATATTTCCTGGTGGATATTTGATTTATTTTTATTGATTTAATTCTTTGATAGCCTTAAAATTACATTAGCATACCTTTTACTTATTGGACAAGGCATGATTTGAATCATTGGGAAGTTATGTATTATTAATGAAATGTAGTTAATTAAATGATACAAATTTATTTTAGCTTTTGGCTAAAGCAAGCCCAGTTTTATAGTGGTGCTATTTCTGCATGAACTGGCATCGAAATTTTCCTCCTTACTGGAAATAATTTCCAGGAGATGTATCAGGCAGTTAAAATTGAGACATCTAGGCAGCTTTTCTAATGAAGCATTAATATTGACTACTTTTACATCTTTTGCTTGCTCTTACATTTGTATCCTTTTCTCATGCTAGTTTGTAAGTCTTTTATCAAATGCTATAGTGGTAATCCCCTTCTAATGTGTCCTTCATTGTGCTTTGCTTGGTTTGTACTCTTACAGCTTCTCTTTCTACAGATTAAGCCACTTACAAAGAGAGTACACTGTAGTGATGAAAGACTCAGAAATGAAAGCATTTGGAAAAATCTTAAAATCTCAGTAAAGAACTGAATTCCACTGTTGGATAAAAATAAACAAACATGCACAGCAACCCAAACCCCAAAAGCTAAACAAAGAAACATCAACTAATTCAACAAATTAGATAGATAAAGAACTAACACTGTCTAGACTGAGAACAGTAACCAGGATACAAATTCATAAACTATGTTATTCTAGGTTTCTCTTTTGCATTTTTTAGTTTGTTGTATTCCTAAAAATGATTCCCTCCAGAAATAAGGGGAGAAAAATGAAGATCAAACCAGTTTTACAAGTTGACAACCTGAGCCTGTAAGCAGGTTTTTAAAAATATTGTTACTATGTTTTACTTAGCTCAATCCTTAAGGAAAATCATAGTTTGTGATGTGGAAAATCTCACCCTCAACAGTGTAAACATTATTAGTTTTTCATGAAACAGAAGAAATAAAAGCTGTTAACTATGTTGTCAATGCATAATTTGCATTTCAGTAGTGAGAGTATGCTGACGAATTACTGGGTTTTGCCTTTTTAAAGTATGTATATGACACTTAAATGTCATATAGCATTATTGCTGGAATGTAAAAATTTTCAGTTTTCTCTAATATCATTTGTTATGAGCATCAATATTGTGCTTGCAGCTTTTGCTGATTAATAGGCAGTCATATTTTTTCCTTTTTATAGCTAATGTCACTACAAAAATAAAAACAGTTAAAATGAGCATAACTTTGAAAGGAAAAAAAAAACTATTTCTCCTTAACATACTATTTTCTTCTTGCAAATGTCACTTGTCAGAGTCCCCACGGAACATGCCTTTCTCTCTCTCTCTCTCTCTCTAATGCTTGACATTTCTCTACTGTAATATTGTAACATAAAATTAACACATGTCTAGAAAATAGATAGCATTCTTCATGAGTAAACATTGTCTTTCATATCTCCAGACCTTCTCGCTTTATTCAAATTCATGCATTTGAGATGGCTTCAGCACTGCCTTTTATGGCTGTGTAGATAGATAATGTAAATGATACAAGTGCATATCAGTAATATTCAACCTAGCTACGCATGCAGTCCTTTTGCTTGTTTTACTAACCCTTTACTTAAAAATTGTAACAAAGGATCATTACTATAGACTTAATGCAAATGAAAAGCACTTCTTCATCTAGAAAAGGTGAAAAGAGATGAAAAGTTTGATGTCTGGAGAGAGTGAAAAGACAAGTTACCTCTCATGAGCTCTGACACATAATTTGTGCTCACCCAGGAAATATGTTGGGTTGTCTTCAAGCTGCTTTAGGTGAGAGGATAATTTCTGTGAAAGTATCTTCTGACTCAGTTCACTTGCAGAAAGGCATTTTTTTCTCCTCTAGCAGAGTTTGGAGCAGGGAGATTGTAACTGCGGGTAAAAAGTAGTGGTTGGCTACATGCTTTAAGGCCGAGGTAGTTACTAGTTGCTCAGTGGCAGCCTAAAAACATAGTAGTGTCCATTGCCTTCTTCCAGATAGCTCTGAAAGCCTGTGGCAAAATCCAAAATTTTGTGTATGAGACCTTTAACACTACAGTATCTTTCTTTGTAGCATGATGATTTCCCTTGTTCTTATTGTTTTCTGAATAGATAATAATGGAGTCTGATAGAATTCAAAATATTGATTGCCTGGCAGTTATGCTGAAGTAAGATGAATACTTTCAAACCAGATGGGAAGTTATGAAGATAAGATGTATCATTGTGTGTGGTTTCAGATTCTGCATGAATTAAAAAAGCAATCAACAGGTCACAACTCCCCCAAACAAACCACACAGAAACTTCATAAAATATGTTTCTTAATTATTAAAGCCTACAACTGCAGTACTCAACAGCACTTGTAGTAAGAGTGCTTCTTAATCTAAAGAAAAGATCAGCAGAGACTATGATGTGAGACCTTGGATGGCCCATAAGAACTGATGTGTTCTCACCTGCTTCTAAAAACCTTGCAGCTATGACTGTATAGTACAACAATTAGTTTGCTTTTATTCCAGGAATGACACATCCACACTTCACTACATCCCTAGGCTTAAACATATTATGCTTTAACTGCCATTACACTGGCTCTTTCATCCCATGGCAAGCATTTCACTTTCATTTTATTTTGTTTTACTGAGTGCTTTTTTATGACATGTTTTTGTTTTCTTGGGGGGATTTTTTTTCTTTTAGCGGAGGAGGAGTGAGGGTGAGGATATTCCCACCTGCATTCAGACTGTTTAATATTGTCAGAATTGGTTCTGTTCCTTTTAAAGAAACATAATTTTCAACTACAAATATGCACTCTGTGACAAAAGAATGTTTCACTTAGTATAATAAAAGAATATTTGTGGAACTGAACTTCCCTAGGATGAAATATTTCTATTTTTTATTATAAATCTGTGTGACTGCTTTAAAAATGAGTTCATTATAATATACACAGGCATCCACATTTTTTACACAGAAATTATCAAATATATGTCTGTGTCTGTCAATAAATTCACTCATTCCTCCATCCATCCACAAAACCCACTGAAGATGAATATTTGCATTGTTCTTTAGTTCACTACACACGCACATATTTATATAAACCAGAAGGCTGAATATTTATTTGTTTAACTGGTTATTGTACCCTGGTCCCAAATCATATGTAATATGCTGCATTATAATACTACAGTCAACAAAACTTTATTGTAAGTGTCTTTACAGGTTGGGAATGTTTTACCCCAATGGTACTTGTCAGTCCAGACTGAAGACGAATATTTTAATTCTAATGATTATTTTTTTTTTAGCGTCTTGTAAATGTTTTCAGCTATCACTTGAACAGTAATGCCTCTGGGAAAAAAAGGACTTTGAAGAATTGTTGTGGTACAGAAATGTTTATCTCCCAATATTTTTAATTTAACATGTTCATCTGGATATGATCTATAAGGATTCAAGCCAGTGCTTATAAATTGTATATATGTGATACTTTTACATCAATGTAAATAGGTTTTTTCAGTGGGCTTATTCTTGTTGAAAGACAAAATTATAGAAAGAGCTCCAAATAATAATATCTTAGTAATCTTTGCCACAATATCCAGGAATTCATGCATTATGCTCCTAACATCACTGATATAAATATTTATCAGAAATCAACATTCCCATAGCCAGGCATAATTATCTGAATATTTTAGGTTCTACTGTGTATGAGCTTGGTAATAAACCTGAGCAATATCTTTGATAATTCTTGCTATATGTAAGATTTGATAGAAATGAAAAAAATCCACAACAAACAAAAGAAAAACAAAATAATCATGCTCTTCCAATACAGCAATGAGTGGGGAAGTTAGGAATGAAGTTTTGCATAGTAAAATATATGAAATAAGTAGTAAAGGTAAAACAAATGGAAATATTGTTTCATATAACACAAAGTCAATTTGCAAGGTTCATTGTCTTAGGGTTCAGTACAGGTCAAAATATATAAACATTAAAAGGCAAGTAGGCAAAGCCACAAATAAGAATGAAATCCTGTCAGTGACGATCAAACATGATGATCTAAATGAAACCTTGAGCTGTAGAGAGCCTTACAAACCGCTCATAACCAGTACTGGAAGGAAGGTAAGAATCTAGGTTTTCTCTATTTTGAAATAATAGCAGATGTTTTGGAAAATATTAGACAGATTAATGGGCAAAAGACCTTTGGTATTACTTGATACTGCAATTTTTAGTTTCTGTTAACAAACCAAACTCCTTATCAGTTTGAAAATTTCTCAGTAATTTCCATTTGCTTACAGTTTGCTATTATATACTATTGAGAATATTTTGATTAAAGTCCAAACATGATATTTGGTCCTGTTTTTTGTATAAGTAGCACAGCAAGAGATCTGTTTCTATGCATTTTGCTACCTCTTTTCTTCCAGTATTACAAATTACCCTCATACTCTGCTCTCTAATTTTCTTCCTTCTCCCAGTGCATAAAGATCACTCATGTTTGCTAGAAACTGTTGTCCTTCCTTTGATTTAATAAGCGCTTGGTTTTAATCCTAAAAATCAAAGTCCTGGTTCTGCAAAGAGTATGTAAGATTAGAAACAAAATTTATTTTATTTCATACATAACTAACATAAATAGCTTCTGTTTTGACATGAACTGGGAAGGGATTGTATTGGTCATTCAAATATATTAAATAAGAGTAGTGTAACGTTGTAAAATTGTGTACTGTCTTGAATACAGAATACTGTTTGAAATAATTGTTCATGATTTATTCACTACATGCACACAAGCACAGTAAATTTTTAAAATTAATTTGTAACTAAGTCTAAGTTGTTCAAAAGTCTTAAAATTCCTTATGTTCTTCTGGGTGAAGAAAATATAGCCATACCTTCAGTAGATGTTTAGTGGTGTACACAGTTGCTATTTTCCTGTTATTTTTTCCAAACAACCAAATGGAAGTGGAGATCAGCTGTAATCAGTTTACTCTGTCTGAGCAGGAATCAAAGGATATATGGTACATGACCAGGCAAAAAGTTAATTTAATAAATATATATTATAGTTAAAAAAACTTATATTGATAAATTATGAATAGATAATGCTAACTCCTATAGATATTTTCCTGATTTACTCTACAAATTCTTCTAAATGCAAATATATATATACAATGTATAATAAGCTGTAAAATTTCTTCATGGACTTTTTATTTGAAAGCAATACGGAATAATAAGGAAAGGAATTCAGCCCTAAAGAGTGGGGTAGCAGATGTCAATAGATTTCACAATAGTATTATATGTATATATATTACAAAACTATATGCATATATAGTAATAAATATATTCTTTTATATATGTAGATTGTATATATGCACTACATGCTATGTTATATAGATAAATTATGTATCTAAATTAATACTTATAAAAATGTCCAACTAAATATCTGTTTAATTATTCCCACTTCATTTCTTGTATGGTCTTCAGTTTGGAAGTTAGAAACTCATGGTTGTTTCAACATGACTGGAAGAAATGTGTAATGAACAAGTCCTTCCTCTGAAGATTTAGTTTCCTTTTGCAGAAGTAACAGAAACATTTAAGGTAATGCCAAGTATCTGTGCATTGCAATGATTAATTTTTACTTTAATTTTTCTATGTCACTATTTAGTCTGTTGGGTTTTTTACACTTTACTATTTACATTTTTAATATTTACACTTGCTTTTTTCTTAATTTCAGATTTACTTGCTCAACATATTTTGAGTCCTAGGGAGATGTTAGAATTATCATAACAGGTCACTAAAAATAATGATGTCACTGGAAATAGTGACATTTGAATAAACTCCTACAGGTATGACACTTAAACCTTAGCTTTGAAAGATCCTGAAAGTACACAGGTCCATGGGACCTGATGTAATCCATCCACGGGTCCTGAAGGAGCTGGTGAGTGAAGTTGCTAAGCCACTGGCC
>JBAFWW010038134.1:31127-50979 GCA_036873685.1 Agapornis canus | reverse complement strand
TGGAACTGGATGATCTTAAGGTCCTTTCCAACCCTAACTATTCTATGATTCTCATTCTCCATGTGAGACATCAGAAGAGGGATAGTTTATGAAGTCAGTTACAGGGTAGATGATGTTAATCAACTCTAGTGGCTTATATAAAAAAATATTCCTTGCATGCATAGAGTAAAATGCTTTGCAAAAAATGTAAGTTGCAGAGTAACTGATTTTTTTTACTTACAATATCATACCCAGAATCAGTTTCTTTTAATAGCATTAACAGTAACTATGACGTTCTTAAACATGGCTGAACTTACGACATTGAAGAAACATACTTACTGAGTTTAAAAGCACTTTACAGAATTAAGACATTAGGTTTTACTAGATTTGTCTAACATATATACAATAAAGATATAAAAAGCCGTTTTAAAACATTCACATAACCTAAGTAATTGAAGTTTAAACAGACTGTGTATGATATTTTCCTCAACTTCCACAAGATACTCTCTTTTGACTCATTCCCAAAATGCAGTTCAGCAGGCCCTGCCTGAACTGTTTGTTGAACCAGACTGGTGTTTCTCTTAAGACCATAAAAATATTAAGATAAACAAACAGATCTCCTGTTAAAGATATGAAGATATGGAAGTTGAAAGGCAAGCAGCCAGTTTTGAGAGCAAGAAGTAGGTAGAAGGTTACAGGACTACGACCAGGAATAAACTAATATGTTTTTGTCCTAAAGGGTCAACAGTATCTATATGGCGTCTGGGAATTTCTTAGCTTCTAATACATTAGTGGTAGTTCTCCTCGAGCCTGGAGTTGAGAAAAAGCAATCAGAAAATCAGGACAGCAATTAACATGCAGTGCCTTTACAGCTAGCCAGTTGTACCTAGTCACCTAATGCCAGAATTTCAGTTCCGTTGTTTGGTTGGTTTTGTGGCTCTTTTTGGGTTGTTTTGGTTGGTTTGTGGTGTTTTGTTTCGGTTTTTTTAAGAAACAAAAAAAACAACCAACCAACCATAAGGAATATAACTTCACTTTTGTTTTTATCATTTACTTTAAAACAGAAAAGTAAATCTCAGGAAACACGCAGCTGTTAAAGTCTGCCAACTCTCACTTGGGCTTTGAAGCTTAACCAGCCACATACCAAACCATATACTGCCTGTGGTTTCAAGACACAAGCAATGAACTCTTGTTCCGTAACTATCACAGAGATGACAGTCACCTGCTGAATCACCAAAACCATATCCTGGCACACCCACATTTCTTCTGAGCTACTTCCCATTCAATTCCTGTCTGGGTACCTCTTCCTTGCTTCTAGAGAAAAAAGTCAACAAGAAGTGCATCCTTGTACACTGCAACTCACTTTCAGAGCTATCAGTATGATACTGCTTTAGCCACAAAAAAGGGGAGGGGAAAAAAAAAAGCTTGCTAAATTTTGAGGTGAGGGATGAAGTCAGAAAAGAAAGAAGTTACTTCCAAGTAGAATGAGATTTACGGGAAGTGGTGTGGGTTAGACGAGTGGACAGTGAGGTGGGCTGAGAACTGGCTGAACGGCAGAGCTCAAAAGGTTGTGATCAGTGGTGCAGAGTCTACTTGGAGGCCTGTTCATCAATGATCTTGATGAAGGGACAGAGTGTCCCCTCTTGCTGATGATGAAGAACTAGGAGGAGTGGCTGAAACACCAGAAGGTTGTGCTGTCATTCAGTGGGACCTTGATAGGCTGGAAAACTGAGTGGAGAGAAACCTAATGAGAATCAACAAGGGCAAGTGTACAGTACTGCACTGGAGAGAAGCCTCACGTACCAGTACAGGTTAGGGGCTGACCTGCTAGAAAGCTGCTCTGTAGAGAAGGACCTTGGAATCCTGATGGACAAATTTCCTATACGTGCCCTTGTGGCCAAGAAGGCCAATGGTATCCTGGGCTGCATTAGGAGGAGTGTGGCCAGCATGTTAATCGAAGTTATCCTTCCCATCTACTCTGCCCTCCTGAGACCACCTATGTAGTAACTGTGTCCAGTTCCGGGCTTCCCAGTTCAATAAAGGAGATGGCTCAGTGAAACACTACAAAGATAGTAAGGTGACTGGTGCATCTCTCTTCTGATGAAGGACAGAAAGTTCTAGGCCTTTTTAGCATGAAGAAGAGACAACCAAGAAGGGATCCTATTAGTTCATGCAAATATCTTAAGGAGGGGTGCCAAGAAGATGGGCCAGATTGTTTCCAGTGGTACTGAGTGACAGGCTAAGGGACAACAGGCACAAACTGAAACATCAGGAGTTCCATCTGAATGCAAGGAAAAACTTTACTTTTGGGGGTGACAAAGTACCGGAACAATCTGCCCAGAGAAGTTGTGGAGTCTTCTTCTACAGAGATACTCAAAACCTGCCTGGACGGGATCCTGTGCAACCTGTTCTAGATGAACATGCATTAACAAGGATGGGCTGGACTAGATGTTCTCCAGAGATGAAACAGGACAGTTTAAGTATTCTACTAGTAAAATACAACATTGAGTTTTGCCACTATTACAGTAAAAGAGTATGGAGGTAGTTTTGGAAGGTTTCTTTAGAAGACCATTCAAATCTAACCTTTGCTATTCAATGCTATTAATGAATAAGCAATTTCTAACAGAAAATGAGGAAATTGAGGGAAAAAAAACCATACACTTCACCAAACAGATGAAGTTGTTTTTTTTATGCCAAATCAAAAAACTTTCCAGCAATTTAACAGAAAAGTTTCTGCAATGATTGAAGCATGGCAAGGGAATCAAGCATGCTTTTGGAGGGTTGCTTCCTTTCCAGCCCAAGACTGTATTATCTCTACTGGGGAAAAGGGGCCTTATTCCCAGCTTATTTCACTGTCAAGGCCCATAAACACATCCTGTTAAAGCCACATGCCTATCCTCAGTCTGAAAGATTAGTCCTTCCTTGTTCCTTGCAGAAGCCACCTCCTGCACTTAACAGGTTGCCTCTAAGGTTAACACAGTGAGACCTCAGTTGTACTACACAGAGAAGACAAATGGATTGCTTGGGGCAGAACTGGAGAGATACTCTGGAATGACCCTAAACTGGGTCATTCACCATGTTGGGGTTACATAAACAATGGGATTATATATCACCAGGTTGGGGATACATAAACGAGAGTCAACACTGAAGACCTTGCTAAAGTCAAGGGAAACAATATCAGCTGCTCTCCCACTGTCCACAAAAGCAGGCATTCTTCATAAAAGGCAGTCAGTCTTGTCAGGCCTGATTAGCCCATAGTCTACAGATGAATAAGACTAGTACTCTCACGGGGTAACAGCTGAGGAATGACTTCTTCATTTAATGAAGGGTAGCCATTTCTGAGTTGTACATCCATATCAGAAGAAATACTGAGGAATTCAGGATGGCTGATGCTCCTAACACTGAAAATAAGTAATTGCAAGCATTCCAGCAGAGGACCCACAGTCAGGAAATACAGCTTGAGAGAAGCAGAAGAGGGACAGAAAGACTCAGGCTGATCCATTCCTAAAACCCTCTTACAGCCAAGGGGCTCAAACCTTTCCTGCAGGGGAGCATAAGCTCTGTGCTCTACATTTAAATGCTGATGAAGTGCATGAAGAATAGGAGCAACGTTTTTTCCCCTTCCACATCACTGGAAATAACTCATTAGTGCTTATGCCACCTGATTAGCATACTGACCAGGAATCCATATTTGCATTGCTGTCCTTCTTAAGGATCAGCTACAAACCACAAAACTATGTGTTAGGCTCCACCTGTCTACAGTTCCCCATTAAATAGGTCAGGAAAGCATATTAACAAAAGCCTTCAGTATCAGTGTGCTGCATGACACTAGATATATTTCAACATCCTTTCACGTGACTGAATCAACAGCCTGGTAAGAAGCTATATATAGCACCATGCAATGATGGTATCAAATCAAAATTAAGATCAATTGTAAGTACAAGAAAAGACTGGGATCATTTTTTTCTAGGCACATCTCTTATTGTTTGATAGAAGTACACCAAACAACAAATGGTACAAACAAGGAGGAGACTGGGAGCTACCCTTATCTTTTCCTCCAAACATGCAAAACAGATACATGACATGATTAAACAAATGAATTTTAAAAAAAAAAAAAATCAGTAAGGAAAGCCATCCTCCAGTTTGTTTTTCTGACTTACGACACCAAAAGGCAAAATAAATTCACTGAAACTGAATACTTAGGTACAAAAAGCTAGCTATTCCTGCTAGCCCAAAGGAATTGTACGGCTGAAGATGTGACAATGCAGTCTGATGGGGGAATCAGTATTTGACCAGCCACTTCATGGACTTACTATAGTAAATTTCTACTTTATGCAATCCATTAGAATGTGTCTTCAGGGGGCAAGCACATATGCCTTTCAGCTTATTAGATATTATATGATGCCATGCATAACGTGTGCAGTACTGAGCATTTCAAAAGGCACACAGGCTGAATTTCAAGAGGCAATTATTCAGTGGAAAAAAAATTAGCATCTCTTTGTTCAGTTAAAAAACAGAGTTTAGCATGCATCACTGAGGGCAACTAATTCCTATTTGTATGTCCCCTTTAATGTTTGCAGCTGGCAAGCAGTAAACCTCTATTTTCTTAAGGCAGTTTCAGGTAACTCTATTCTAGTTCTTCAGTTTACTTCATTTAAGTTTCTAGAATACCTGTAGTAAGTTTTATCCTTAACATAATACCTTGCTAAAACATACAAATTGGACAGGCATTGTGCATTGAGCTGCAGTACTCTCAGGAGGCTATTCTCAGGAACATTTATCAGTACATCATCTGAAACTCTGAAAAGCACTTTTGAAACTGGTTCTTTTATCTTTTCCAGATTCTCTTCAAAAAGACACTATAAATTAATTGATTACAACAATGTTGAGTTCTAATGACTAGAATGAAGTTCTAGTTATCTAGCTAGGTTTCCAAAATGATTCACAAAGCACTTATTGTCTAACTAGTTAGTGCTCTATCAAAGCATGCATGAAACAGAAACTCTTCTAACAGAGCTAATATTTTTGTTTACTTGGGAAAAATATACAGAGTTATAACCAAACAGAACTGTAAAAATTTACAGAACTTAATCATACAAGCAACCCTTATTTCCTTATCAGAACACAGATAAAGTCGAACAGGAAAAGCTAGGGCATTTCTCCTATCAACAAGCACAGGAGGAAAACTGCTGAGTCACTGAGACACACAGAGCATTAAAAGCTATTGCAGCATTCATAGATTATTTGTACACGTTTTTAAATTGAATTCACACTGAAGCCTTAAGTTACCATGACATACTTTTTAAGGTCACAGTCAAGCAAACTATACTTTTTCAAATTCAAATGGATGAATCGAGAGCCCATGGAAGACAGATGTTGAAAACCTGGTGTTACCTCCAATTATACTTCTCCACTCAAACTGTATTTGGAGAAGGAATCAACAGTTACTGTGGTTGTATAACAAAACCAAAAAGCTCCAAATCTCATTATCTTTAGGTATACAGTATAGTAATAAAAATGCTAACAAAGATTACAAGATTTGGAATACAAAGTGTCAGAGAAGCAGCAGTATTTCCTGACATAGCTTTTCACCTTGCTACCCATTCTAGGTTTGAGTGTCATACTAACTGCAAAAATGTCAATCTCCAGAGCACATATATAGTTAGCATAGGATAAGTTATGTTTTAGGCTCTGATCCTGCAAATGAGAGAATATTTGCTGCAGCAGATATTCAGAGCAAAGTTCACAACAGTATGCTTAAAACTAATCTATGGAGACTATGGAGAAAAGACAAATGCTTTGCATACTGGGCCATGAGCTGTTCAAGAAATTTTACAACAGCTTTAAGAAACATTAAAAGTTTCCAACACTGACTTTCCATTATGTAAATAATGCATATAGGGCAGAGAAAAAGAGATAACCTTTTATTACTCTCCCCTGCAAATGGAGTTCTAATAATGATTAAGATTAATCATAGAACAGTTAGGGTTGGAAAGAACCTTAAGATCATCTAGTTCCAACCCCAAAATCATTGAAAACAGATTCAGAACAGAAAATCCAAACAATATGTTAACTGTCAGTATTTGTAGCCAGTTTCTCCTCTTTATCCTACAGATAAATTGGCATACTGAGCTCTTTGTAACATAAACATACTTTTTGATTTTAGGTGTTTGGTTTGGGGTATATTAAATGTCAGTTGCATCAATCCATAGCAGTATAGAGCTGTTAAGCTGCATGACATGCTTAGTGACACAGCACTCCTAAAAAGAAGTTTCTGAGGAGGCTGTGATAGTGAAAACATACATAGTTTGAGATTTAAAGTGATGTCACAGCTACATGGCTCTTAATCATCATTTTGGGGGATCAGAATTTAGGACTTCAAAGTCTAAATCCCTACTTATGTTCTGTTACGTAAATACAGGCTAAAATAGCCTGTAGCACACAGCCACAAATGCTCAGTATGAACCTCAGGGGATCAGGGGCAGAAGGGGGAAATGGTGGGCATGAGCAGGGGGTGAGGGGAGAACACAAGTACAGCAGCATGGAAGAACAGTCATGGATTAGGTAATAACTCGAATGGTATGACTGTCTGCTACTGAAATAACTACACAATTCCAAGGTTCACATTTTGTAATAGTTTTGGACTGGGGCCAGGGGGAAGAGTACAAGAGGAAACACGGTTGGCTCTTTTGTGAGATTTTTTTTTTCCCCCCAATTGTTTTTTGTTCCCTTCCTACACTCTCAGGTAAGACTTAAGACTCAAAGCAGCTCATTCAAAAAAGTGAGAATTAATTCATAGGCACAGCAGAAATCCCAAGTCCAGGAAAGGTAACTGGACAGAGAACAACGTAACATCCAAGGCTGGAAGCCAAACAAAGTGAAGTCCAGATGTTATTTTAACAGGATGATATATCTGCTAGAAGAATCACCAAGAGATGTGGTGAATTCTCTATTTAACTTCATATCACAATTGAATAATGTTCTACAAAACGCACAAACAATCTCTCAAACTATGGGATGTTTTCTACCTTGGGAATACAAAAATGCTCAAGACAGTCATGGATCAAGTAAGAGAGTCAAGCCCACCAGAATCCGCTGGCAGCTGTAAATTCCTATGTAGTATCAACACAGATACTTGAAAGCAGTAAGTGTAGCCTGATTCCACTGCTCCACCCTGGAAAGATTTTCCTGACCTGGGAGTCAGGAGTGTCTGTGTATGCAGGAGGAAGAGCAGGGAAAGGGTAACACCAAAGGGAAGACACACTTTCAAAAAATACACAAGGAAAGCTGCCTTAGACAAACAAGGCAGGTAAATATAGAAACAGTCTGAAATGAAAGCAAGTGAGGCCACATCTGCTGCATTATCCTGGCCTTAACTGACTGAGCTTCAATCAGTTTGTTCGTACTTTCAGGTTTGTTTCAGACCACCACCTAATGCTTGGCAGAAAGGCTATCTATATCCTCTAGGCTGTAAATACACTGTAGCTCTTCCCAATGTGACAGAATAAATATACTGTCTTCCACTTTGCCCATCTTTGCCATCTATCTGTACATCTTATCTTAAGCTATCCGCTCCAGAGCAGGAGCTGTACTCAACCTTGTTCTTTCCAATACACAGTATAATAGAACAACAGGCATCACAGGAAAAATGCATTGTATCAAAGAGTATATTTTATGTGATGACAATGGGTGCACTGGTAATTTAGGCTATGTTATGCCAAGGAATGTGCTTTAATTGTATTACAAAGTAAAATTAAGCAATGCAAACTTACAGGAAAAAGTCTTAATTATTTTGTTATTGCTAGGCCTGCCAGAATCACTTGCATACAACATAAGAAACCAATTCTAAACTAATTTTGAGCAGAAACTTTCTTCTGTAATTGCAGAATACCATCCAATAGGCGAGAAGGGGGAAAAAAAAACCCAACACATTCTTTAAACCACAGGAATTCTTACTGAAATGGATGAAAGGATAATTAATAAGCAGCATGTTAAATTTTGCTTCTAATTTATCAATACACATGCATAGCACAGCTACTTCATTTTAGGTTCTGCAAGCTTCTCCTTAATTCTCACTATACCTTTAAAAAGAAAAATCATGCTGCTATTATTAAAAGAGTGACTGTACAAGCTCTACTTTAATTACTTTAATCTAAGCACTTCACCAAAGCCTGAGAAGACCTATTATGAATGCTTTTCCTTACTGCAGTAAAGAATTCAAATTATTATCAATTCATCCTGTAAGGACCAAAGCTAGAGGCAAAAGAGCTTTTTCCTTTAGTATGCATTGGGAAAACAGGCTATGCCTAAATGATCATCCAGTTGTTCTCCAGATGCTGAACTCACACTAACCTGAACCCACACAAAGAGCTGTTGTCCCATATTCCACTTTATATTTTTCACCGCTGAATGCACACATGCATGGGCACTTAGCATCAAAACGGAGTAAAATAATACCAGGGCAATATATAAAGTCTTTACTGACTGTCAGCAGTCACCTGCCTGATTTATCCTAGTCTCTTAAAAATAAAAAGCTTGCCTTAAGCCACTTTCAGGAAGTATCTTACATGCACAAAATAAATTAAGCTAACCTGCTTGACTTTGAGGACTGCTAATGCACTTCAGTACAGGCAGGTATAGCACTACACTGTTGAGAAACAGCACCACCTTAAATCACTCATTAGCTTTGACTCACCACAGGCAAACTTTGAGTTTATAATAAACATAAATTAAAAAAAAAAAAGCAGACTTGAGACAGTATTTAAAGCCATGACAGAAATTTCCTTCTTAACTACAAGTTATATATATAAGACCATGCTTGAGTGCTTGACATGGGGATATGGAAAGCCTTCTGACATGAGGTAGACTTAAGACTAACCTGACCACACATAACTAGCATATCTAAGGGGTAGTGATACAAAGGGGTCACTTAGCAGCACAATACCTTAACTACCTACAGCAATCAAAAGCAACTGCTTAACAGGATCAGTAACAGAAAAAAGAGGGTTTGAGTTTCTAGAAGGGGGGGGGGGGGAAGTGGGACACACACACACACATACACCCATTTCCTATGACTTGAAACACGGTAAGCATGCAGAAGTTCAGCATGTTTCAGTTGAAAATACAGAAAAAACACTTGCCTGTAGCTGTGGAGAGAATTCTGTACCACCTTAATGACTGGGGGTAGGGGAAGGGGTGTTTTTGGTTTTCTTTGTATGTATATATACAGCTAGCTTTTAAAGTAACAAAAAATACAAACACTTGCAGACATTTAAGTAACACACATTCATTCAAATTGATATAACTTCTTGAAATGTCTTTCGCAATAGAGTTCTTTCCCCCCCCCAACTCCCTTCCACCTCAGAACACAGACATTCACTCTGCGTTATTCAAACTTGGAAAATGCAAGTGCTTTCTTTGAAAAAAAAAAAAACCAAAACCTATTGTTACAGCAAAACCTTGGGTTTCCTTTCAAGCAAGATCATATGATTACACATTTATATTTTACTTTCCGCAGGAATTTACACACACCCCCATTTGCATCCTGTTATTCATTTAGCGTTTCCCTTTGCTTCGGCATGCTGTGTTAATAAAGTGGCCCTGTTGGCCCAGTCTAGGCACTCAAGGTGACAATCAGTGCTCACTCTTGCATTTGTGACATTTATTCTACAGGGCTTTCCACATATATTGAACTATATAAAACAGTCCTTCAGGAAAGCAGTTCTGTGAGAAGCACTGCACAGATTGTGGAACACCAACCTAGGAGTTTTCAGCATGTTTCACTTAGTTCTGTACTTCAAAGAACTAATTTATCTTTTGGAGGGTAAATTTCAACCAAGATAGACTCCATGTTATTTAAGTACATTAAAACAGTACAAAATCTTATTTCAAATACTGGGTCTGTCATAGTTACAAATTAAGTTACTTTTGTTTCTCTTCAGTGATTGATGTTAGCCTTTAAACACCTTCGCATAGATGCCAACTACCAACCTGATTCACAGTCCTACAGTTCAAAAGCCTGAAAATTAAAACAAAAAAAAGCCTTTTTCTGCTAAAAAAACCCACCAAAGGTTAAGAGAGCTTTACTGAAGCTCATCTATCTGAAGGCAAAAATTAAACTTGCTTCATCTTACACTGTTCAAAATGTCTTGCACAAGATAAGCAACATCAAATTGTTCATCTTTTCACATTTATCAGGCTTTTTTTGTTTTATGGACACCATGAGAAAAATAGGCTGTTGTAATGCACCTAGTATACACATTTACTTGATGTCTAAAAAGTCATTTCCTGCAAGGCAAATTAGAATTCTGCTACTTAATTCAGTACAGTACAATTAAATGCCCTATATTCTACAGCTGTGGTCCAGTAAGGTAACATTAGCCGCATATGTTTATCTAACATGGATACCATCCTAATAGTATGCTACTGAGGTGAAAAAAAAACTTAAAGTGCAACCTGAAATGCAAATGTAACTTCTCTGCCATTAATATATAATCTAATTCATCATCATTCTCAACAGCTGAAAGCTTCCTTCACATTCAAATTAAAAACAAGCAACTGATGTACATTTTGGTGGGAAGTGTTTTTTGTCTCTTTACAGCTATGATATACCCCCCCCCCCCCCCCAAAAACAAACCTTAAAAATTTTTTTTTTTCGCCTTTTAATGTGCAAATTTGCGGGGTGGGGGAAGAAACAAAAATCAAGCACTTCCATTGCATGAGAAATTGAGATTTGCTTTTATCACTCCATCCCACCTAAGGCAAAACACTTGCATCTTGCATTTGTTTCAGAACACAATTTCATGAAACTGATGTGCCAGGAGAATTCTTTCATTTCATGGGAGCAAATGTTTTGCTTTGAGAAAAACACTGCTAGAAATATTTCACCAACTCTAGCCTTGAGACACAATAAATGAAAATAAGTGTCCTGCATTTCTGCAGGAAAAAGTGGACCTATCTTAGGCAGCAAAGTTTCTTCAATCCTTTTATCCATGGTATGAAGTCACCATCAAGAGGCAGAAACACTAATCTTAAACTGGTAAGGACAGAGGTTATTTTAATGTCCAAAACGCTTTGTCAAATAAAAATTAAAGAATTGCAATTTTATATCAACTCCATGCAAGTAACATTCCTTAGCTAAGACTGATCAATATAATTCCACCTTCAGCGTAATATAAAACTTCACTGAGTGATAGAAATGAACAATTATTAAGTACAAGCTGCCTACTTTATTCCAGCAATGAAAAGAACCAGACTATTTCTTCCTTTGAAGAAATTGGCATCAGGCCAGCCATGCATCTCTCATACTATAGAGCAGCTAAGGAAGGTAAGATTCTTCAGTCAGCTCTAAAGCAGTGCAACAGAATACATAGTAATCAGGCCAGAAGCACAGGTGCGGCTGTATTACCCTTGACAGTGAAAACCTGCCCACACAACTGGAGAACCTTAGCTGTCATCTTAATGCCTCATGCTCTGAATTAATCAGGACCTGAACACAGGAAAGGCTATTCTCTCTATTCTTTAGAAATCATCTTTGCAAGAAACTATAGGAAGGGGTGCTAGCAATTATACTGTATCAAAGCAAAGTCATTTTTTATGCATCATTATGCAAAACAACTCACAGAAACTCATATGACATGTTTGGAACAGCAACAGTTTTATAAAGGCAACTCTCAGAAAGGGGAAAAAAAAATTTAAGTGTCTTTGATGGCCTAAAGAAAAGGACTGGAAGACTCATTAAGGACAATATTACTTCCAAATGCAAAGCTTTGAAAGCCTGATGATTTAAGTGAAATATAAGTAGTTCTATTTGGTTTTCAAGAAACTGGAAAGTTTACTTTATACAGTTACATTGCAAATACCCACGCAACTGGATGTTCCCTTAAAATACAGATAAATTTAACAGTTTTAAGTATTTAAACAGCTGAAATCAGCATACAGTATAAACAGTATTTTACAAGCAGTGCAAATAAAATCCCGACCCTTACCGCCGAAAAAGCTTTTGGCTCTCAGGTAACTGACGCTGAGCCTAAGCACAGACAGCTTATCCAATTTGGCAATAACATCTTGAGGGAAAGGCAGAAGGCTAGCCAAGCGGTCCAGCTCTGCATTCAAGCGATCCCTGTGTCTCTTGGATGGATTCGACTTGACTCCTTCAGCTGGAGACGGCTTTACTCTGTGGCAAAAAACCCAAACACAATACAAACTTAAGTCACTTTTCAAACCTAAGGTAAATATCTGCCACACCTAATGTTACAAATTGTCTTTAAAACCTTAACAAGCAAAAGGTTTCTTCCAAGTGACTTCTGTTTCTCTGTGGGGTGAAAAAGGAGTGGAATTAATCTAAAATGGTTTAATCCCCCATCCAACACACACACTTAAATGAAGTAGTGACAGCCAAAATGTCTATTTGAACACGTAATGAACATTTGAAACCACTGCTATTCAACATGTTTTTATAAACAGCTTCCTACACTTTCACTCAAATGTCATTTGAATTCTTCAAAACGATCATATTACAAATGATTCAATAATGTCTAGTAATATTTGTGTACAAATGCATTTGACAGCACACTTTTACATGTTACAGTTTTTCTTACAGGGGTCCTTAATTTTTGGCAGTGTTTGGAACAGGCTAGTTTCAATTACATACAACAGACATCTTAGTAACTTGCTAGACAACAAGGCATACAAAACTGCACAAGTAAACAAGAGATACAGCTCTGTCAACTGGGAAAGATCTTTGTAGTAAACACTACTGAGCTCATCCTTTGAGTCACTTCTCAGCTGAAAGAATTCCATTTGAGCATGAAGACATCTTTGTACCTTACAACAAACAATTAAAAAACCTATTACTGATGAATTACGTAACAAAGCTTTGGCAAACTTGCGATTTTCCAAGCATACCCACCCTGAGCTCCAATTCCAGATACTTGGATACTTACACCTTCTCACATACACAGACTTCTAGGAATAGGTTTAAATCCCTATTCACTTGAATTACAATTAGTCATTACAAACCAATACTGAAACTAAATAATTTACCTGCATGAGCCATATGGATTTGATGACATTTATTAAACAGTTTTCTAATTAAACAGTGATCATCCTTACTTTTCCAGTATTGCAGACCTGAGGTATGCAGCAGCTTTCATAAGGAATATTGGCTCTGCAAGATGCTTCACTCGCAAAAATACTAAACATGAAGACGTTCAGCAGTGAATTTATTCAGCATTTCATTTAGTCTGCTTCTAGACTTCACCCTTATGTCAATTTTACAATGAGAAATTGCAAGAGCTCTGATAGTTATTTTTGCCTCTGCTGAAAGCAAACTGAAAAATAATTTCACCTGTATTTTCGCCCAAATAAATAGTGATAGAGTGAACATTCCTATTTTTTAAATGGCTTTATATTTTGATTACATTTCTTGCTGAATTCAAGACGTTAAATTCAAAATGTTAATACATTTCTTTAAATTAAAGCCCTTCTTTGTACAGGCATTGTGTATTCAAGTGTCACTTGCCAAAAACTTGCACTTAATCCTGCCTGCCTTTCGCCTGTGACTGCTGTTTTGCACATTAAAGGAAGCACACTCCTTGTGTGAAGCCTGAAAACTTGGAAGATGCTGCAACACAAAATGTTGTTCATACACAGAAATATATCAGCAGCAGCTACTTACTCCCCAGATGGATAAATTTAGGCTTGCTGCAGGGTAAATTCTAGCAGAGCTTTATCCTAAAAACACTGGAAAAGTGGGGAAGTAGATTAATTCAAGAAATATGAAAATTCTCTCTCTTGGAAAACAAAGCGTAAGTTCATCACCAATTGCAATGGATGACAAATAAATGGATGTGTGGTTTGGTCACAAGCCCTGGCATGGCAAGCTGCAGCTTACCATAACCCCATGTGAATATTAAACCTAAAATAATTCAGTAAAGCTTTCTTCACCTTTTCTTACTCTGGCAGAATATTTACTTGTATAAGCCATACGATTAAAACAATTTAAATATAACCCTTGTAAAATATAGCTTAAAAATCATTAAATGTTACCAGTAACATTAAGAGTTATTTCATAATTTTTATGTATTAAACCGCCACAAATAGACGGGATAATAAATTCCAAATTGAAGCAGGTAACAGTTGTATAACAATTAATGAACTGCTCACTACTATCAATCAAACAGGTCTGCTCCTGAAAAGTGTAGGTTCCAATGCAAACCATTCAAATAAACAAGCACTAAATACCAACTTTTCTTTTCACAACTGTCCTCCACTTGCTTAAAACTTCTATAAGCACTTAGACAAGTTAGCTCAAACTATATGTAACTGCGTAATTCTCTCATCAAGCTCTCAGACTGATGTTTTGCTTTACTTTCTAATGATTTCTCTTACTCCTAACTAATTCAAAGCATAAGGATTCTGTAAGTGTAATATGCAACACTTCTGAATATTAATTCACCATTATTTGCAACATAAATCTTACCATGCTCTCTTCCTCCAAATCAAACACTGATTTTCCCTAGTTTTCCCCCTTGTCACCCAACTAAAATCCATTATATAAAAAGGCATCCTTCAGTGATGAAGGGAATGAGGACGGAAGCGCCAGGGGCGTGAGTAGCAAGCTAAACCATTTTCCATCCACTTATGTAAGCCCTTGATGCTAAAGACAGCCCTAGCTACGCTGCAGAAAATTACCTTCAAGGAAAATCACATGGCATGTCAAGATTAAATCCATGTATGTGCTTATGTGTTTTATTTAAAAGAATTAAAAAAAATAAAAGGGGGTAGGGGGAAGGACTAAAGGAGGGGGTGGATTTTAAGCTGATCTTTCAGTTCATGATCATTTACCTTTCACAGGAAATCTGAGTTCCCTAATCAAAGGCCAGAGGTTTCTACACAATCAGTGCCTCTGAACTGAACTAACATCCTTATCATCCAACACTGCAAGACAAGCAAGCACTCTTAATTCTTGTTTTACAATTCTAAAGGATTTGACATCATAACATTAGCTGACCAGCATTTTCACAGGTCTGCTATAGAATACTTAATCAGAACTTGCCATTACATATACTTACCATATGCACCTTTGCAGATATTAAGAGCACCAAATTATTGCAAAGAAAGTGCACAAGTACCCAAGTACTCACTATTATGAAAAGCCCAAAATAAGTTCCAATATTTACATGCTAATTTGCATTTTTAAAGGGAGATTGAAGCAGTTATTTGAAAACATGAAAACGCAAATTGATTTTTTTCCATAATATGACCACAAAAACTGTGAAAAGGAGGAAAAAAATCAAAACCCAGTTACTAAAAGGCATGGTAACTGATTAGCAATACTGAGGTGTGGAATTCAGTCAGAAAACACAATAATGTGCAAGCTGAGCATTAAGGACACAGCTGCATGTTAAAAGAAGTAATTCTATTAAAAAAAAATAATTTGAAGTTCATCAGATTGTCTAGGAAAGAAGTTTTATTGTCTAGGAAAGAAGAATCTAAGAGTATACAAAGCATCTAGCTAACAAATTTAATCTTTACTATGTATATTTGTTATATACTATGTATATTTGTTATCTCAGTAGTACATGCAATAACATATGCTATTCTTATTTATACGATTTAATTCAATGTAGGTCAGGTATATGAAATGCATGCGCTACCATTAGGCAAGGCTTTCAATAGGTGACATCTTCCAAAACTGTTTACTTTAGCAACTGAAAAATAATTCTAAGGCTTTACTCTTCTTTCCCACAGCAAGTTTACAATGACTGAAAATTCAGCTAACAATTCCTTTGTAAGCAACAAATACAACAGACAATTGACCTCTTCGACTAAAAGCTGTTGTCAACCCATCCCGAAGGGGCACTAGACCCAGTAACTTCTTTAGCAGGCAACAAAGCCAGAGAAGACTTAGGCCACTGTCAGGATAAAGTTGTTTTTACTAAGGCAAACCCCACCTCAATCAGCAGTGTGCTACTCATCTGATGCTGGGCAACTGTTTTCTACTAGTAAACAATGTCCTAGTTTGCTCAGGTTGTTTTGGTGTACGAAGGACTCCACCAGAGTGATAGAGACAGAATACCAATCAAGAATTAAAATTTCACACTTGCTTTGAGCAGATTTTATTACTGTTTAAGATGACAACAACCCTAAAGCTGTCTTGAAACAGGGAAAAAAAAGAAGAAAAAAAAAAGTATATTCATATCTACTGACCATGATATCTACATCTGTCTACCCTCGTTTGCTTCAGGTTCTCCTTCTAAAATGTATACATCTGCAGGAAGTATTGACCAAAAATCAACCAACCAAAACCATTTTATAAGCCTTAAAACCAGTGAATTTAAAAGTAGCAGTCCACATGTAATATGCAGGTACCCCAAGACTGGCAAGGCTATCCCTTATATCTAATAAGTCTATTCTACATGAATAACAGTTTAATTGCCTCCTTTTCATAAAAAGAGGTGCAAGCTGCTGTTCGTAGCAGATACTGCTTTACACAAAGGAATCTTTTAATGGCTATTTTTCCTTTTCTCATGGACTTCCACCTTAAAAGTTTGTTCTCGCACTTCTTGTTTGTCTGTCTTGAAAAAATACATAAACATTTTACTTTTTCTTTCCTTTTGACATTAAAATATCCCTACACTGCTTTCCGAAATTACTACAGCTACTCAAAATTAAGGCTCAACCAGTCAAACATTTTTCTCTGGAGTAATTCCTATCATTAATACATATAAGATAACACAGAACAAAAAAATACTGTAATGCTGAAGAAACATGCCATCATGCATTTCATGCCTGCATAGTATGAAACATCTACACCTCCCCAACCCGCTCCTTGTCTTTTATGTTTATCTAGTTGTAGTGGAACACTGACAAAACAGTGAGGAAAACAAGACAAATCGGAGCTAGCAGGCAGAAAACTATAAAAACTACAGGGTGGAGCTACACCTATTTAATATCCTCTAACTAATATTAAAGTCTATATGCAGCAATCCCCAGTTCCATAAAATCTGCATTTTACTCTTCCTACTACGATACCATTATATTAATTCAACATGTCAGTTAATAATTCCCAGAGAAAAGGACTTCAAGACTAAAGAAAAAAAAAGGAAAAAGCGAAAAGTTGGGGCCATCCGTTTCTGCTCAAGCTCCAGTGGGGTGCGAGAGGCCCCACAGTCGTGCTGCCACCAGAGGGACTCGCAGGGTTCAAACATTAGGTTGGAAGGAAACCGAAAGTCTCCCAGGTTTTAAGAACGCGATTTCTGCAGCACAGTACATGTAATTGGAGTGCACATGGTTTACTGGGCTTGCTTTAAAAAACAAACGAACACAAAAAAACAACAACAACTTTTTTCCTCTGATAAGATAATGAACTGAGATTCCCCTTTCAGTCTGGTTCTCCACAAAGCACATAATCAAAACAGAGAGCTGCAGGGGGGAAGTTTCTTAAACTGGTTTTGAGTTACTAACATGGCTTCAAGGAACTATTTGTACCTGAAGCAAGAAACATTTAATCCACAACATTTTTTTTGCATGGTAACTATGACACTATATTAATAGCTTCTTCTATTTCTATAAGCTAGCTGCCTCTGCCAGAGGTTACCATTTATCATGCTCCATTCAGAGTTAAATAGGCAGGAAATAAAAAACTGGAAGAACTATCTACAGGAACAATCTCTTCTATAAGAGATACCAATCCCAACAATGTATCACCTTTTCTATATATTAAAAAAGGAAAAGGGGAGTGAGGAAGCTATGAATTCTACCATGCGAGGAAACATCAACCTCAAACATATTTAAGCCATGGTAGTGTCAAACCTTTATTAACCAGCAGCAAGTACATCTTCCCTTGCTTCCCAGTCAGTTACAAAAGCTTACTGCCCCTCTCACTTTTTGGCCTAAAAGTATGGTCTGTAATTATGTATATGAGGAATGGGAACCCTCTGACCTGCTTGCAATGTCCTGTAAGGCTGATGTAACAGCAAAAGCAAACAAAGGGCATAGCCATTTTTAGGAGAGAAGAAACACATACATGTTACGTGCAAAATTAATTTGTCCTGCGTAAAACCAACTTCTAGCAACCCAAGAAAGGTCAGTTAGTTACCAGCCTCCACTTCAATTTATGAGGCACCACACTATTTTAATACTAAGAAGAAACACACACTTCACTCTCCTTTAGTCCTAAAGGGCAAAGTCCCTTACAGATAAACAGACCTATTAGTAATAAAAAAGGCAAATTTACATAAACAGGAGATAGATGGAAAAGGATTACGTATGTAGGTTCTACCATAAGACTTTACATCCTCTAACTAAGACTAACCAGAATTTAATAGTAAGCCAGACATTAAGCAATTTTACCAGCAAGGCAAAACACCTAGCCCTTTCACAATCACAACTCCAGAGATATTTGCATTAGTTATTGCTAATCTAAAAATACCAGAAATATATCTTTATTTCTTCGTGAAAATACACGTTCACTTCATATCATTCTTCCATACCTGCAGAATGAATTTAATCCAGTTCCTCTACAGTTTTACTTGGAAAATAACGATCAAAAAAGCAAACACTGCTGGTTTGACAGGGAATGTATCTTCTAGCAAGGGGTTTTCAAGCTTTTAGACTTTCTGTGTTAATTTGCAGGGTGAAGCCCCAGTTATGTACATGCATTCTAGCAACTCCAAATGTAAAGAAGCAAGAATTCGAGCTAATTCCCCTCCCCCCCAGGACAGTTGTCTGCTATAAATCTAAAAACATGTAATTCACAATACAACTTCGTTAAATATTTGTCATTCTCTCCTTCAACGCTTCTGAGGTCTTAGCAGTTATTTTACATGTACCAAAGTGCCCCGCAGAAATACACGGGGATTTTTCGAGCTCTGCTTAGGTCTCTCGCAACTCAGTAGTAGTTTATGAGCTATAGATTATTGACTTCCAGTTGCACGTACAAGCATCCCCCCAGCCTGAAAAAAACACTTTCCTGAAGCCAGCGTTTCAGAAGAGCCTTCAAAGTCTGGGACTCGACCTAAAGCAGGTGCATAATATGAAATTACTCATGCGCTAAGCTGTTCTTGGAGTACCAAAATGATAAATTAATACAACAAAGAGCCACCATAAGGACAGACATTTTTGGGGTTGGTGGGTTTCTTTTTTCCTCTTTCCCCCTCTTTCGACCGGTCTCAGCACTTGAGTTTGTTTGAAACTGAACAAATAACATGCACTGCAATACCGGGGGGTTAAAAGCGGTTCAGCCTTCCGAAACAGGCTAAACACAGCCCTGCAGGGTGGGAATCGGCCGAGCCTTTCCTGCCTCAGACCCCGCTCCGCCGGCAGAGACACCTGAGCGCGCCGACAGCCGCGCAGCACAGCGGAGAGGAGCGGAGCGGCCCGGGAGTACCGGAGCGCGGGGAGCGCGGCAGTGACCGAGCGACACTCACTCACCCGCCCACCCACCGGCAGGACCCACAGCCGAGACCCGCTCCGGTGGGGCGAGCGCAGGCATCGCTCGGAGCAGTCACCTCAGATGCCTCCCAATGTAGGTCAGCCGGCTGCGCCGCGCTGCCGGCACGGCTCCCTCCTTCCACAGCCGCGACCCTCCGCGCTCCGACACCCCTTTCCTCTTTCAAGAAACAAAGCTAAACTCGGTAAACCCCTCCAGCACTCCTGGGCGCTCCCTCCCCCGGGCGCCCCTTCACCACACCGTGCACCGGCCGGAACCCCCGGGCCTCCACGACTCGGTGAAGAGCCGCGACAAAGCCGGTCTCCCCTGTCCGCCTCCCGCCCCTCCCGCCCCGCGGGGCCACTTACATTTTCTGCACAGGTTTCCGCCGCTTGCGACTGGCGTAGGTGACATTGGGGTTCATCCTGCCGCGGCTCC